>JADDOH010006418.1:0-45395 GCA_016648135.1 Agrypnia vestita
ACTACTCGTACATATATTGTACTTATTATTATATACCTATTATATTTATTACTCCTGTAAAATTAGGGTTTCTTGTAATTGACCAATATCTATGTCTAATTATATCACTGATGTACACAAATATCAATTTGTGAGAGCTATAAGAAAATCTGTAAGGATGTAATAAAACCTGTTAACGAAAAATAAATCATGAAAAAAAAAATTATTTCCACATCCGAAAAATTGTACAGCTTAGTGCAACAGCAATTGCATTCGTATAACATCCTTCTCGAAACCGAAATTTCTCGTGCGTGTTCACAGGGCTTACGACCTATGGTACGGTTGGCTTAAGTGATTACTTTAATAAATGTAACGTTCTCCAATTCTACTCCTGACAGAATAAATAATATCTATCAAATTTTTGGAAGTTGTATATATAACTTGCACACCTTGTTTCGTATATGAGTTGTATTTTTACTACCGCCACCTGCAGTCGAAAACTTTGTCATTCCCATAAACTAGCAAAGATAAATTTATTAATACTGATTAATTTATTATTAATTTATCTATTTTAAAAATGTATATTCCTAACTGTTTTATTCTAAAAAATATCATTATATATCTACTTATTTCAGAAATCAATAAACGGCTGATCTGTTTATTTTAATCAAAACTAGATAGGGTGTATGATAAAATTACGAGTAGACTAAAAACAACGAATGTCCTTCTGTTTAAAAAATATAGTAAAGCAAGTTATTTTAAAAATAACGATTTAATAAACGTTACCTAAAGTGTATATACCTTTCCATTTAAGAAAGACAATCAAATTAGTATGTGTAAGCCATACGTATGAGGCACATTGTTTCGTTGTGTTGGTGTTTATACGGATTACACATACTAATTCGGTTGTCTTTCTTAAATGGCAAGAGGTTTACCTACTATCACTTTATGTTTAGATAGATTCGCATTCTATCATAGGGTAGAAGCCTTTTCAATTGCTAGCCGCTAGCCAATCAGCTGATAGCAGGGAACAGCATTTGAGGCTTTATATAGTCTAGTGTCCTAACTAGAATAGATTAAATTGAGAAATGCTTTAAATAAATAATTTGTGAGGTTAAGCTTTTTTATTTCTTGCAAGCGCCGATTTTTTTCGACGTTTATCAGTGAAATACAAGGAAATATGAAAATAATATTGTTAACAGTATCTAATAATACAAATCTCAGACAAGGTACCTAGGTAGTTCAATTAGTATCTACCTATTTAATAATTTTGAGTTATTTGACCAGCAAGCGAATTTAATCTACTTTTCTAAGAAATAAACCTACTATCTTCAGTATGCGATAAGTTATGCATAATACATTGATTTTTTTTTAATTCCACATCTCTTGAATTTATTATGCTCTGTTAAATGACTCTGTCAGCGCTTTTCGTTTTAATTTTGACGAATCTTTTAAACATGAACCTTATTTAAAAAAGAAATGCGGACACGCTCAAAGAGTAGCGACTTTGTGCCGTAAGAATTATATAACACTTAAATTTAACGATAAGCAATCAATCGATCGAGTGATACATGAAGCGTCACATTTCGCCCCGCTCGCGTCGGCCGGCGCATTTAACGAAAAGTCGAGATTCCTCCGCGCTGCCCGCCATTTCTAGTAAGCCCGGCCGCCTTCGCGCCAATTTACCGGTCACATGACGCGGCCCTTCCATTTTAGATCGCCCAATAAATCCGGCGAGCGCCTTCCAGATTGTTATCCCGCGAGATATTACGCGGCCGCGGAATATTTTCGTGAGCTTTCCCGCGCGTCTCCGACATGTCAAACCGCGCGAGCGGTTGCGCGCTCGGCCGCCAGGGGCGACGCATAATGGCGCGGGATTAGCGATCCTCGCGGGAGTCGATGACACTATCCGAGAAGACTTCAGAAATGTTCTTTTTAATCAGCTTGAATACGAAAATTATTTTAAGGTTTTTGAAGACATCCTTGCCATGTTGTATTTATGCAAGTAATGTTAAAGATAATACGAATAACATTTTACTTAATGGTGCAGGAGGTTAGATCCTACTAGATAAGTTGTCAAACATTTTTTTGGTTTGTTGGTATATTTTATACCTGACGTATTTTGACACTGGACATTGGTAGTCGTATGCGATGCTTACATTTTTGTTGGTTGCCAAAAAAGCTGCACTTTTTTAGTATGATCGGAGATTTTTTACTTATGCAAAAAATGGTATTAATATTTGAAAATTTCTAGACAAGAACTACACCGTTATTAATGCTTCAGTTTCCGTATTCGCCTGATGTGGCCCTCTGTAACTTCTTTATATTCCCGAAGATGAAAAAAACCCATAAAAATACGATGTTTTGCTAACATTGAATAGATAACGGCAGAATCACTGAAGGAATAAAACATCATACCACATAAAAGGGCTGCATAAATGAATGCCACATCATCATCATACCGATGAATAAAATACGAAAATATCATATTTAATAGCAGTCTTCAAAATAAATATTAAAAATATAATAAATAATATAAAAATAAATATACATATACAAAAAAAAGCAGCCTGGGTACTTTGAAAAATTATATTACATGCCTACTTATATTTAAGTATGTAGATTACAGTTAGTAATCGAGCTAGTCCACAATACTTTTCAAGTATATTTCTGCCTAAAATATGAGGCGGAAATATTTAACATCAATATCTAAATATCAATATTTACCAAAGGCGACTTCAAGGTTTGCATTTTTTTTAAATATTTCTAACCAATCTTTTGTAAGACCCTTAACGTAACTTTGAAATGATTTATGGGTTATTTACATCATCATGACTCCGCTTAAAATCGAAATTTTAAGTCATTCGAACGTGTCATACGTGCATGCCATATATGAAATTCACAATATTCGATCACGACATAGACCGTTGCATGTCATTTGATGACGCGTTGACCTTGAAACTCGCGCACTCTATACTTGCGCTTTATATCCATATTTCTCATATAACTTTTGATTTACTACGTTACACTCAAGTTTAATTACTACATTGTTTTTAATTTCTCAACCATAAAAAGCGTATATTGAACACGTTTTTATTTTATTAAGATTTTATTTATGTCATTTAAAGGCTGAGGGTCATTAAGGATCTCTTGATAGGAAGTGTCCTAAGCCACGTGGTTTCTAGAACTTTCTTTTGAACCCCTTACTCCCTTTATGTATCCCTAAAGTGGCTTTTGCTTTGATCTCCCTACTCCCTAGTGGAACGTAATTTTTTGTGCTGTTTTCTCTTACAAAAACTGTACAATTTCAATTTTTCCAAATAATATAAATAAAAAAATAGGCAGATCGGCTCTGACCCTCCCCCTCCCTGCCTCCAGGTAGCCCAACATATCATCCTGCCTAATCCCCCTGATCAGGCCACGAATCTGTATTCTATAAAATAAAAATAATAATCATGCCGTGTCGTAGAGCGTACACCAACCAAACCTACCACAAAAAATGAACTGTTTTTTTCAAATAAGGTACACTGCAGCCATCACCGGTGTCGTGCATAACCTCTAATTTAAAAAATCACATATCCAGCACGCGGCGCGGCGCGATGCTGTTAGGTGAGCCGTTATTGAAGATACCGCGCCAATATTCGCTGCAACAGTTGGAATATTAAAATGGGCGCAAAGCGTCTCGGCACACCATCCCTCCGCCCCTACACTTCAGGCCCAAATCGAGAGAGGGCGGTTGCGTCTAGGAAGTATGTTTTTGGGGGGGTGTAAAAGGTCTATGAAAAAATTTTGGCTACTGTGTTTTACTAAAGCAGTATGGGTTGTCATAAATTATCTAATGAGATTTAGGTCATCGAGTCCTCTTGCTGATTTTCGGAAAATGTTTATAGTGAAAGCATAGTAAATAGCTAACTAACTAACTAACTAACTAACCATCACGCCGTTTCCCCGCAGAGGTAGGCAGAGAGGATTGAACGCCACACTCTTCTATCCTGGCACACCACTTTTCTCACATACATCTTCTCTTACAAGTTCTACGGTTGTTGCGGCTTTTAACGGGGCCATCCTCAAACACTTGTCGTATCTGGTCATGCCAGGTCTTTCGCGGACGCCCTCTATTCCTGTTGCCTTCAACACTAGCCTCATATATTTTCTTAACCATCCTTATTGTTACAACGCGAAATTTACAAATGTGTGCGCTCTAGCCGATACAAGTGAACGGAATCAGCGCCTCTTCCATTGATTATGCTCCATTCCATAGATTTCACTAAGCGCTGGCGCTTAGTGTTTCCAGGCGTCAGAGTCCGGAACAATGTCGTCATCTTCAAAGACCAGGATAACTCTGCCAAAAGCGAACACAAAGAAGAAGATGTATGTATTGGTATATGCTCTTCTGTAGTGAGCAATGTTATATGTTTAAAGAGCTAACTTTGGAAATAGAAAAACAAAGTAAGGCCATGTGGAGAAAATTACTAAACAAATACCGAAGTCATTACTTAAGGTAACCTATTGAAAATACGAACGACAATTGTCTTTTTTTCACAATTCCTCACAGTTTCTCTTGTATTGAGACGTTTTTTAAGAAATGGTATCAAATAATTTATTCATTAAGTAGGTGTCATATATTTTTAAAACATATATTTTTCTAAAACATAAAGTTTTTTATTCAACCAATTAATAAATTACCAAACCATGCGACTGTTGTCTATACAGCACGGTTATTTTTTTCAATATTTTATGTTGCAAAATTAACGATTATCCGTTATTATATGATAACGATATTATAAATTTAAATCAGATAAATACTCTTCTTACGACTCATTTTTTAAAAGAATATTTTTAACATAATATCAAAATAATGACCTTTTTAACTTTTTAAACATAGTTCTAATTTTATGACTTCAATAACTTAAAAGAATGGACTGTATTATAATAAGTTTAAAAAAACATTTCTTAAGTATTCCTGATTTCAGGTATTGAATCACTACAAAGCGTATTTAAGCAACAATATTTTGTAAAAGGTATTGATTTTTTTTGTTTAACTGTAAAAATCCAAATAGCTGTCTTAAGATAACTAGGAATTAGCACTATTGTTTTATTTTGGCCTTTTATAGAATAACTTAAATAGAGCATCGTCTCAATCCAGCCCTGTCACCATTCGGGGGTGTTGTGTTTACAGCGTTTATTGGTCGTCATATCGCTGTGTTTTATATTTTACAACATCTCAAATGGGGTAGGTAGTTTCACAATACCTATTTTACGCAGACAAAGAATTTTTGTGAAATATTTTTTTTTACGAAAATCAAATTTGATCAAACGCTCATGTGCAGCTAGAAAGAAAGCATTTTCAAGAATAGAAAATAAAATATTTTTAGTCAACAATTCTAATACATTTAACAATCATAAACCTTGCAAGTTTTATAATATTCGAATTAATTAATAATAATTATAATAACCATCACAAATTTCTGACACTACCTGATGGGTTATTCTTGACGCATTTACTATCGCAACGTGGCTTAATTATCGCATTCCTGCAGTTCTTTATCACTTATAATTAAAAGATTCTTTACAAAATATACAACATCCACTTAACTATTTGTAAACAAGACCTGGTTTATAATATTCAATTTACTATAAACACATTTTCTTATATCCAAAATTTGTAATTTATGCAACCGTAAGTTTTTAAATCGTTTGTTTGTTTACCTTTGAATGGATTTCCTTTTGGAATAACTTTTTCGTCATCGTGAAAAAGAATTAAACTAAATCTTAAAACACAAAAGACAGATTTCCGAGTTATTTTGAATTACATCAGTCGTAAAAACTTTTCTCGTTGTGCGAAAGTTTTAATAAAAATGTTAAATATACGATTATTTTGTCAACAAATCTCATCACGATTGCCATAAAAATATTACAACTTTGTAAATTTCAACCACGAACTTGATTAACACGCAACGTTGAAAAAATTCATTTTTTGTAATTTAGGGGCATTTAATAATGTACAAAATGCTTTTTATATGTTTCAGGTAAATTAAAGAATTTTCGTGAAAGCGTGAGCTTAATCTAATAAAGAAATGCCTAGCCGCCAGGTAATCATAGCAACTACCAGGTTTTTTCATTTTATCAACCTTTTTTGAGTGTCATCGGTATTGAAAATTTTAAGTGTTCTATTGTAAGTACTTAACATTGTTCACACCACTGCTTCAAATCCTTCAATTCTTCACTGTTAGATTAATATTGAAATATCCAATTATAGATTGCTATCGGACCATTATAATAGTGGCATGACACAGGTTTCTATACTGGGGATTTCTAGTTCATTTTTCTGAGAGGTCATAATACATACATAAGATATTCTCTAACCTGGGTATTTTGTAACGTGTTTTGCTACAGTAATTGGAGCCTTGTGCCCTATTATGTAGTTAAAAAAAATAAAGCAAAATATTCATCTAAAAGTAACCGTTCATCCATAGTCATTACAGAATCATTTTCACAGCGTGCTGTAAAGAAATTCATCGGTTGGCAATTGCGATTGATATTATCTAAGATAGAAATTTTGTACTATCGTTTATATAACTTCAATTAGTAATATTGTTCAGTTCTTAATTAATTTTTCAAAATTGAAAATTCCTTTTTTAAATTATGGGTTTGATCTGAATCTCAAAGATAATTATTTTATGAACAGTCTTATAACTAATTTGCTCTCATAAAACATCGATTATACTTCTCTAACTAGAGCCCACATAAAAAATTATACTTAATTACAAACATACAAGTTTAATTCTTGTACCCCATTTAAATAATTAGACATAACCCTAAAACCACCACACACCACACACCGCAGATATATAATATTGTAAGGCACACTGTATAACAGTTGCCCACAACAATGTCACACGTGTGCGGAATCACCCAGTCCGCGATTGTTTTATCTACGTGTCATATAGCTTTATTGCTCATTTAAAGCTCGTTTTGCATACATTACGTATCCAGTAATAAAGGTTACATACATTGATGCTATCATAACAATATTATAACAACAGAAATAAATGTTACAAGATTAGAAGGGGCTTGCGTGTACATTACGCAAGCGACCATAAAACATACATATCTATTTATTTCCATTCATATATAAGTATATAATTCAATTTAATATATATCAGTACTATCAGTAGAGTAACATGTTAGATTCAGAGATCAGTGATTCGAGCCCTGTGACATGTATTCCGTGTTTGCATCTTTATTTAGAGAAAAATACAATCATTTAAATTAATGTAAAATAAATGCAAATTAATTGCAATGATTTTTGATATCCCATGTCTGCCCTTCTAGGTGTCTCAGGGTAAAAATTATATAGGTACATTTAAAAAAGATATGCGTACAAGGAACATGTGTCATAATATTTTCAAACTAACCCAAACGGTTGTATTGTGAACATAGGACTAACTTGCTTGTCTTGTTGAATAAGGATGAATCCCCCGATCAGTGGACCACTAGGCATTTTGCAAATTACAAAACTAGGAATAACTCAGTAGCAGTATTTTTTAAAGTAATTTATTGTTTATGTAGAGATGTTAGTATAAGTTTGTTTCAAGCAAGCGAAGTTGTAAAAGAATGAGGAGTTTGAAAAATCACCCGATTTAATATTAAAAATGAGAAAAACTATATATTGTGAAATATTTTTATTATATTTGAATATTTAGGAATCTTTGGTGCCACGTTGTTATGAAATCATTAATTTCACTTTATCCTCTCAAGTCAATGCACAAAAAGTGTGTAAAGAAACTGACATGCTGTTGACCGATTGAAAAAAGTGTGAGTGAGTGAGTGAGAGTGAGAGAAAAAAGTAGAGTGAGAGAAAAAAGTGAAAAAAAATTTTTAAAGTAGTTAATTATTTAATATCTAGGTAAATTTGAAAAATATGAAGTTTTAATTATTATTTATTTAATCGATTTAAATAATATTGATCAATAATTGATTTAATAATAAATTGACTTTTTGTAACCAAATTTTTAAAAAATAATTTAAATTCTTTGGATTTCGTACTGTTAAAAGGACTGAGTATTGTCACTTAGTGTTACAAATTAAATGACATTACCAAAATATCCACTCACCTCTTGCACGCTACCACCCACTGCCGCATTTTGAAATTGTCTCTTGACACATTTGGAGCGCGTGCAGAAACAAAAGAGTGTCGAGTTTTACCCGCCAAAAGTTTTCAATTCAAGGGGTTGGTAGAGGGGGTGTCGCAGTTAAATCTACATGTTTATCCCATAAACATTCATCATAGTACACCACGTGGTCACAAGTGCGGGAATTTTACTGAGGGTTGAGTTACGGCATCTAAAGGAGCCGTAACACTCCACGCCAACGGTTAAGGCTTTATGTATTACTCTTTATTTAATTTAAAAATATAAACTATCGCACATCAAAATGTTTTTGTATCTAAGTGTAATACCCATGTTATGAAAAACTGCATAAATTTGGTAATCTTCCGGGACATGGACGACGTCGAAACCCTCAAGCACTTCGTTACTGTTGGATCTTTTAAGCATATCCACCACCAGCGTTGTATTTATTATATTCATATTTATTCAAGCACTCTTCATGCCTTGGAGCTTCTGAACTGGAGAGAGCTGGCTTATAACCGAGAATGAGTTCTTAACAATAAGAATGTGTTCTTGAATATAATCTATGTGTGTTGTATCAATTGTATCCAAAATAAAAAAAGTATTAAACGGTTAATTCTGGCGTCCCCTAGCGGCAGTTACACAAAGTAATTTGTGTCTACCGCGCCAGAAAAAGAGGATGATAAATGTTAATCAATTGATGAATGAAACTTACAGATAAGGTCAATATATTCACGGCCAAGCTGATGTGGTGCAATTGGTATCATACCTGCCCGGAAAGCAATGTGTTCTGGGTTCGAGTCTTTTAGGAGTTCGGAGCCAAAATATTTTTTCGTTGATTTAAAATTTTCTGTATGTCTTTCTAATTGATTAATAAATTTAGTTTTAATATAATTATTTCTAATTTATATTAATTATGACTTCAATCCTAATCATTTCTAAAAGATAATATAATTAAGTAACAAAGTTTTTGATAGGTGAATGCAGATAAAACAGATGAATAAGTGGAGTGAGGTGCACAATCAATATATTAATTATCGGATATATTTCTTCAATGTTATTTTTAGAAAACTGCTTTACGCAGAACGCGCGTTGTTCCCCCGTAAAACGATCCATTGCGACTAAATTTTCAAGGACCAAACTCCCGCGCACCGTCACTCGCGTGCCCTTTTCGCTCAGTTTCCGCGCAGAAGCGATTAAAAATGTGCAAAACTTATGGTGCACCCTGTTCCTTCATAAATGTTTACTTTGTGAAGTTTTATCGTTTGATAATTGATATCACTCAAATAGGCTGTCAAATGTGATGTTTAATTAAAATTTGTAAAATCAAAATATTTAGACATCTGAATAGTAGGTACCTACTGCGGATTCAATTTTGTACCAGATGAAACATTAAGAATTTGTATACTTATCAAAACAGCGATCAGTGTAAAGGGTCGCGTGTCTCCGTGCTGTAATTCTTGAGATGTATCTTCCGATAAAGATGCTGTAAATATGCCACTTGTGCTTAGATAAGGACTGCACTAATTAGAGTAGGTATCAAATTCAGCGTCCCAAATAATTATTGTAAAATTCTTGTTCTCACCTTGATGGGGACGATTCTCTGGTAAAGCTTCGAAAGAGGATAATAATAAAAATTATATTGGGTAATTTATATAGCATAATTTTCGGTTCAATTTCAACATAGCACAACAAATGAAACAAATTCATAAATATGAAATTTTATACGGTATCTGAATATATTGAAATGAAAAATAAATTATAAATATAATACTGCCACGAGATGACACTCCAAAAACTCTGGATATTTAAGAATAAATTGAATTCATCTAGAAACTAAAGAACTAGAAATATCTAGAAACTAAAGAACTAAAAACTAAAGAAGTAGAAAATACGAAAATATACCGGGAATCGAGAAAAAAACATTTTCTATACATTGTTTAGCTGCGGGCGCGAGCCCCAGTCTTGTTTGTTAATGTCGAATGCAGATATGTCAATGGACACGAATCCGAGCGAACATAGTCAATCAGCGAATAAAGTACCAGAGTACCTACGTGTGTAGAATATTCTCCAGTGAAGTTTAATGGGTATTACAATATAGTTCCCCAAATAAGTTTGTGTTTTAAATACATCACCTTGTGACCTTGTAGAAAAGCTAAATTGATTATTGATTTTTGATCATTATTTCTGGTAGTGGTTTTTACTAATCTTACTAACATTCTGTGATTATTGAGTGTTTAATTTTGCTGCGAATTCGTGACGATACATACATGAAAGCATGATAGATACATATAAACATAAGATTAATTTTTAATCAATCATAGAAAACTCAAGAATATAGCGAAATCCAACTATATGTGTGCTTTTTAACTGCTTTTTGACAGTTTTCAAATAATTCCAATTGAAACATCGTGCGGAGCTGAGTACTAGTAATTTATATGGCAATGGATTAACTAAATTTTCAAGGGCATTGAATAAACCAGGATCCTCAGATAGTTTCCATCATCCCCTATATAAGAAGTTATTTTCCCAACCGTGCGGTATATACTTAACCTAACTCGCGCTTATTATTGTGTTTTGCTCACGCTTTTTTTCTTAATTAATGTGACGAAGTCCTAAAATCAAGAAAAGCTGCACGTAAGATTAAATTGAATTGGAAACACCTTGAAATCGGTAAGACACACGAAAATATACGAGAAAGTTCTAGAAATCGAAGACCTTATATAAAGAATAACGTCATCGCACGCCAAGTCACTCGATTTAGACAGACAGTGAAAAAAATAGATAGCGAAACTAGCAAGCAATAGACAGCGCAAATAGGGTGTTTCGTAGACGGGAGGAATATTTTTGCGAGTGAAATTATTTTGAAAAACTGAACAGTGTTCTAGTGGATGGACACCCACCGTATTCTCAAGACCATTTTACGAGAGAAAGCTCCCATATCGGTCCTACTCATGCGTCGGCAGGTTAATATTTTTTTATTTTTTCAATTGGTTGAGCAGCTTTGTAGATTATTAGTTTTAATCTAATTTTATTATTAGTTTTAATCTACTTATATTCATTAATTAGACCTACATGTTTCGGTAAAACCTTTCCATCATCAGAGTGTTTTATATATATATCCTTTGTTTTGGTTTTCTAAAATATTAAAAAATATATTTTTAAATATTTTTGCCAAAGTTCTTGATTACAGAAAATTACTGAAATTTTTTTTAGAATTGGACTAGCAGTTAAATTAAATTAATTATTAATAATATTTTGACATATATAAAACACTTGACGATGGAAAGGTTTTTCCGAAACATGTAGGTGTAATTAATGAATATAAGTAGATTAAAACAAATAATAATTTATTTATTTTTTTAATATTTTTTTATTCTCATGCTATTTCCGTACCGCGTCAGACTTTGTTAATTGATTTAAGCGTTTCGTTTTCGCATTTCGTCTCACACCTCCGCAAATCCGTGACAATTTTCTTAATCAATCATGGCACACCGTTGCGGAACCGCAGACGACCACGAATACACCAGCGTCCTGCCGCAAGTGACCCGCTAGCACCATCAGCACCAGCGGGCAGAGGGTTGAGGCCGCGGTACTCAAGGTCCGCAAGTGAGTCACACCTACCGAACAGGCTGCGCGTGTCGGAGATATTGTTTATTTTTGTTGGAATTCTCAGGCGCTTGTATTATTTATTCTGTCGGGTCGCCATATAACGCTAATAGGGGGCCCGCTCGGCGGCCGGCTTTTAATCGAATTCCCGTGTCTTGGCCGTATATTAATATGTCCGCTTGTTTGTCGACAACCACTTGTGAAATGGAAGACGCCGAGACTGAAAAAAGACCGCTCGCCCGGCTCGGCCGAAAATTGCTCGATGATGGTCATGCGGACAAAGTATGAAGCTGTGTAATCAATTTAGGCATTACTTAAGTAGGTTTGTAGTGTATTTGTCATCGATTTGCTGTAATTAAAACGGGCCTTAAAATATCATTCAAGATAACATACCAGATGTAAACTAGTAATGGCCAATACAGGGTGTCTCATATCTAGCAGCAAAAATTTTACAGGTAGATTCCTGCCTTGATAATGAGTTGAAAATGTTCAAGGAACAATGACCTAATATCAATAGTTATGGAGATATGCAACATCAAAGTTTGAATTTTTTTACAATATTCCTGACTTATTGTTTGCAAAAAGTTGAAGTATCATCGCAGTAACTTATATCTATTATGAAAAATTCATTTGTTTTAATACAACTCAAATAAAATGATAATAACCTCGTAAAAAAACTTTTTTAAATTTTTTCGAGGATTTTATCATTTTATTCAATTTGTATTAAAACGAATGAATTTTTCATAATCGATATAAGTTCTGTAATAATATTCAACTTTTTGTAAAAAATAAATAAGAAATATTTTTTTTAATTTTTGATATTGCATATCTCCATAACTATTTATATTAGGTCATAGTTGCTTGAACATTTTCGACTCATTATCAAGGCAGGAATCCACCTGTAAAATTTTCGCTACTAGCTATAAGACATCCTGTACATATATGTACCTACGTGACTACTGTATAGTGGAAAATACAAGTAAGTTATCAATACAAGACAAATAGAAGGAAAATGAATTATCTAGATATGTAATCTTAATAGAAAATCAATGTAAATAAGAGATCAACAACTGTCGGTCTGTGAAATATTAAATTTAAAAAATGGCAAATTTTTAACCACGTTACAATAAAACCAAGGAATCCCAAGACTGTCTTGTTGACAATTTTTTTTATCCAAAGCTAACTTAATAAATATGAACAAAGCAAACAGCACTTCATGTGTAATTATTTCTATGTACATGATAAAGGCGTGACATAAATATTTGAATTTATACTTCTTTAAGCGCTTTGAATGAAATTTTATTATGCAATAAAATTCGTGCGCATCATGCGACAAAATCTGAATAATTAATAATGTTTAGTAAGTTATGTGCTTTTAAATAAACAAAAATTCATACAGTCAAATAAGGTCATTTTATATCCAGTAGTTGGCTGGCTTGTAGATGATGAACATTCATTTCTATCACGGTAAGAAAAAAATAAAGACAAAGAAAAGTAAAAAAGTATCTGCCAAGTGCATATTTTATGATCGAAAATATATATTTTAATTCTTTAAGATGCTCTTAAAAATCGTGCTCTGTAAATCTTAAACTGCAATTGGATCATGAAAAGGATGTTAAAATGGATATTAAAAGATCGCTTATAGTGTCCTCACATTTAGCAACTTGTTAATTTAATTATTTTTACTGATTTTATTTAATATTATTTTTACTGCATCATATTTTATAGATTGTTATTTGTAATTATTTTACTTTATTGTGATTATTTTACTAGATTTATTCTATTTATTATATCATATTTTATAGATTTTTTAGTCCTTGTGATTTTATATTTGTACCAAATTTATTTATTTTTTTCATTACAATTTATTCTTCTTCTTTTTCTTTTTTACTTTTTTTTAGCTTGCCACTTTTTTGTGGATCCATATGAAAGACGCTGTTTTGATAAGAAATAGAAAACTATCGTTTACATTTATTTTCATTTTTTTCCTACATCTCGCATGATACTTACATTAATATTTTTTACTCCTGATTTTTATCTATGTACTTTTTTTCAAAATAAATACTAGATGTCGATCTAAAGGGATAAAATATACCCATTTCAGAACAGGTATTTGTATACTGAGTGTAACAGAGTTAGTCCACAATACTTTACAAGTGGATTAATTACTACCTCGATTATGAGTCGAAAATGTTCAAGCAACCATGACCTAATTTGGAGTTATGCAATATCAATGTTTCCAATTTTTTCTTCTCAATATTTCTGACTTGTTTTTACAAAACGTTGGACTATCATTACATTAACTTAATCTGATATTAAAAATTCACTCCCTTTATTACAAGTCAAATAAAATTATTAAAACCTTTCAATTCCAATTGGAAAACATTCAATAACTCCATAACTATTGATATTAGAACATTTTCGACTCATTATGACGAATAATTATGGCAGGAATCCATCTGTAAGGTATTGTGGACTAGCTCTGTTATACCCCGTATATCTAGCGAGGTAGTTACAGCCGGGATAGGCCGAGAAGCTTGTTACATATTATCCTAATTTATTTGTATTAGGTTTATGTATCAAGAAATCAAATGTCTATTTTCGTCCAATAAATGCCGATTTATCAGCAGTGAAATTAAACGAAATTAGACAAGTTGCTAAATGGTATCAGTGAATCAAACAAGTGAATAAAAAGTTTCGTACAAAAAAAGTTTTCTTTTAAAAATTTAATTTCCTCGCGAGATGCACTTGAAATTGCCGATCTCTACGCCTGTTACCTTGTCTAGGCACACGTGCAGGGGAGGATCTCATCTCGGAAGCATCTATCACGTGGTATGCAAACAGGAACTGAGGTGTCGGCAATATCCGGAACGCAGCGGGAGAGCTTCCGAATTGTTTTCCTAATACTGACAGCGCCTGTAGCTGCCATTGATACTTATTTATCTGGTTTCAGTGAAAAAAGAACGCGGTAGAAAATGTATTCCAATAATAATAATTTCATTGTTTTTCTGTCCGTAACTTCCTGCAACGTCTATAAATTCTTTTAGAAAATATTTTTTCTTTTTTCGATTCGAACCAATCAATGGTTTGAATCCCGGTAGCAGTTGAAATATTTTTTCGTTAATTTGATTTTTCTATATGTCTTTTCTTACAAATTTGTTTAATAATTCACAGAACTTTGTGCTGAAATTGCAACTTCACAATAATATTGTGCTTTCTTTAACATAAATTTATAATGCACTGAATTTGAATATAAAAAATATAGCCTTAAAATTTATAGGAAACATGATTTTGGAACGGATAAATACATAAATCTATCAATAGATACATAGATACATATATTTTAGAATTCAGTACATTTCAAATTAGTTATCCTCGGTGTCTGCATTAATTTTTTTTTTTGATATTGTGTATTTGCTTTTATACCCCACAATTAAAATAATATCAATTATTACTAGTGTTATATAATTTTTGAAGATTAAGGAAGTAAATAATTTAAATTCAGTGCAAAACCATTTAAGACAAGTCAAAATATCTCAACACCTGCAGTGCTTATGATCACGGCTCCACCATCAGCATCACCCTCTTCAAGAGTTTATGGCTCAAACCTGATGCTATTTTTATTCGTTAATTTCGTTTCACAACAAAAATTACATCATGGGGATGGAGAGTCAAAAGAAAAGTGTCGGTGGCCATGACGAGTTCACTCCCCGCTTTTTTCGTGGGGAGAGAATTTACAATGCTAATTTTTACAGTAGTCCTTCCATAAGACACCCTTCTTTTCTTGCATCCCTTATTTATTGTTTCTCGCACCTCGTGACCCGAGGGTGATTATTTCGTTTTAATTTTATTTTTTACTGCTGCCCAAATTGTGTTCAGGATTGCTGCCTGGTCCAATTTATTTCAATGCGATTCGTTCTTTTTTAAACGTTCTCGCGTCATTTGCGATTAAGAATTTTTAATTATTTTTTTTTATATGGAGTGGAATTTTTTGTTGAATTTATATTTTAATTAATTCAAACCATATAAATGACATCAGATTTTGCAAGATACATTAAATACATCAAATTTACATTTATTGATATATTTAATATTGAAGAAATACGTTATAGTCCATGTTGGTAATTTTGTGTGAAATGACTCCAGCGAAATGGAATCTCTGCACTATATCTTAGGGTTCATATAAATATCTATAGGATTCCGATAAATATCTACAGGGTTCCTATAAATATCTATAGGGTTTGTATAAAATATCCTATATTTTTTCAGCGCCTTAAAATATTAATAATGGTTTTTCCATTTCCGAATTTTATTTTATTCCATGTGATTAATTATATTTGTAAATGGTTTTTAATATTTAATGTGAATACATAATAGTTATTAATTTTTTATCATCACAATTTACGAAACCGGTTGGTTAAATAAATAAACTCATGTCGTTATATTAACATTGTTCGTTTTAAATTTGATCAAAGATTTTTGTAATCTTTTGTGTCATGTCCGCTATTTGGCTTTGTTTATTTTAATTAATTATCTAATTAATAAAAAAATTCAGCAATATAGAAGTTTATCGGTAAAATTTCTAGAAAAAAAAACTGTTGCGTATGTTTCTCGGGAGTTTGAATATTCTCTTCATATACCAGGCGATCATACGAAGTGCCGGGAGATAAAAAATCTCTATTCCCGCTGGCACGTAATGTTCGCGCGCAAACATTAAACGATAACACTTGTTGGTCGTTAGTGTTCGCTAATCTCTGTTTCATGATCTTCTAATGCCCAGCATCCGGAACGAAAAATCCCAGGCGACTATAAATTGCCATTTCTATGAAAGTTCAGTTATTCTGCACTTTTGACGAATTTTCCCAAAATAATTTTATTCTTCTAGAAATACTACAAACTTAATGTCAAAAATACTAAGTATATAGGACCTACACAACTGGAAGTATTATTTAGTAGTAGCTGTTCGTATTCGGCGTTACTCGAGTTAAAGATTTTGTTATAAATAATTTTATGGATGGACACAAAGGAAGTCTCTTATAAAAATAATGTTTTCATTTAATCTACGATTGGATTAATGGGATGTCCAGGAGGGAAATGTGACCTATGTATTCCGCCGGGACCTAAAGAATAAGTATGCAAAATTTGGTTCAGGTAAAGAAAGAGTTTTACGGAAAATTTATCAGGAGAGGGGCTGGGGAAAGTGAGAGAGGGTAAATATAGAGTGAGAGTAAGGAAAGTGAGAGAGGGTAAAGTAGAGAGGGAAAGTGAGAGAGGGTAAATACCTATGTTACTCGCCGGGTCCTATAGAATAAATATGCAAAATTTGAGTCAGATCGGTCAAACGGTACAGATTTGCATTGAAAATACATCTGAGGGAGGGGGAGGGGTAAAGGAGGAGAGGAAAATGTCACCTTTGTTACCCGCCGGGTTTTAAAGAAAAAGTATGTAAAATTTGGGTCAAATCGGACAAACGGTGTATATTTGTATAGAGAACAGACAGACAGACATTGTTTTATAGGTAGAGATGAGTATACGAGATTATTAAAAGTATGTTTTTCTCTATATTTCACATTGTATTTTGATTAACCTGATATTTACGTGTATTTACAATAAGAATTAAAAAATTCATTTTTTATCAAATCCTCGACTATTGACCAAGTGACCAGATTAGTTAGTCGTACCTGAAGATCATTATGTTAGCTCTATTTATATTTGAGCACTATGCATAATTTGAAAAATAACAAAAATATTGATTTTTAATGTATTCCATGAACGCATTTCAATTATTTTTTCTAAAACCTAAGGACAGGTTTTCGAAATAAAGAGGCAAGTTTCGTAATGGTAAGGATAAAGTTAGTAAAGATTACCGTAAAAATATGTATTATTATATATATAGTTCGCAATTCTCTAAAATTTCTTAACGATACATTTCTCCTTGATTTGTTCTTATAAAAACATAGTTTTAACTTGTATGAACGTATGTGCTTGGCATGATTTAAAAATTGACAAAAATATTGATTTTTTATGTATTCCATGTAAGCATTTCAATTATTTTTTCTAAGAGCTCAAGGACAGATTTAAAAAATTAAGAGATAATTTTAATTGATTATTTCATGGTTTTTTTATTGTTTGTGGAAAGATAGTTTTAAAGTAACTTACTAAAATAAATAATTGTTACACTTACAGTATTAATAAATTAAAATACCACAGATTTTATATCCAGGAATTATACGGGTAATAATCCGCCGGCGAGTCCGTTTTGAAATAAAATTGGTAACATGCTAACAGCTTCATTAGTTTATAATACGACTTTAATATCCACCTTAGTAATATACATACATATTACATACAAATGGTTTGCTAATCACCTCATTCCTTACTACATACCTACTATTTTCTATCGGCTACAAGAATATATGTTAACGATTAAATAATTGTTACGCGTTTCTCGGTTTGAATGATGTTTACCTACTGAAATATAATAAAATCTGTAGCCACATCTAAAAAAAAATACTTTCTACACTCAAGTGGCGAAACAAAACTATTTAATGCATAAACAAATAGTTTAAATCAAGACTGATACTAGATAATAAGTATCTCATGTGAGAAAAATCTCTACATTTTATGTTTTATATGGTCACAACAATTTTTTATATTTTGTACACTTGTCTGTCTCATTGGTTTGCAATTAAACAGTACGTATTCGCCTGAGAAAAAAAATTAAAAACCTTCTGCAATTTTTAAAATGTCTATATTTGAAATAAAATTTACAAAACATATGTTGTACATTTTTTACATAGTTAAATAATTTCTAATTATATAAAAACACATGTTTACCTGTACGTAAGCGTGGTTTTAAGAATAATAAAAAATATATTTTACTATATCAGAATAATAAGTTATTAGCTAAATATTTATTTTAATTTCTAAATTACTACTATTAGAAGAAGAAGTAATTATAGCGCTGTTGTGAAATTATTTCCTAGCTAAACTAATTATCAAAACTTGTGTTTTCCTCTTTCATCTTTGAATCCTGTAGTTTTTTAGCACTTTCGCACTTAGCAATATTCGATTTTTTGGATTCAATATTTATAAAATTACTTACCACTAAAGACGTGATGAGTTAAATGATGATAAAGAATTTTATAATTCTTAGTAGCATAAAATTTTAATGATAGACTGTAGAAAATCTTCTGTATAATATAATACACATGTATGTATATTATATCTATAAATATATAATAAAATTTTGTATAATGTAAATAATTCAGTACATTATTCAAAAATATATGAGTGTTTATATAAATGAAATTTTGGGCCAAGAATTTCAAAAGGATGATTAAATAAAAACTTTAGATTCCCTGGTTCCGAATAGGTCTCAAGATCGTTGCCTTTGGCGATATACGTATGTTTTTTCTAACGTTTGCTTAACGGAATCTTTTTTACAGAGTCTTAATAGAAAGATGCAATCTTCACTATATGATACCTGTTTTGTACCTGCATAAAATTATTTTAATGACGGATCACGTGTGATTTTTTACTATATTTTCCCTTCAAAAGCCTCAGGTAAAATTTATTAAAATATTAATTCGACAAAGAGCAACAAGTGTAAAACGGTAGTTAATAACTTCAAAATCTACTAAAGTTTATTTGCAATAAAAGCATTTAAACAATTAATTAATCTAAATTAATGTAAAAGATTAGTAATATGACTCAACGCTAATAGATTGAAGATAATTATTTAATATTTAAAAAATAATTCTTTAAATTGTAATCATATCCCATACTATATATTAATTGAACTATCTGATCAATTTTATTGTTAATTATTTAAAATAATACTTATAAAGGTATATTTTGGATAAAATCCTGTATAAAATATGATCTTTAGATAAATTTTTAAAGAAAACTTTTTTCAATTAACATCATTCTATTCAATCCTACCAAAGAATAGGTATCTACTAGAACTTCTGGATGGCTCATAGCTCTAAAATTCTTCGAAAAAATGGCCTAGATGAAAACGACACCCAGAACCGAAGAAGATACAGCCTGAGAACGAGATGACTCGACCCCAACAGCCAACCTAGGCAATGAGTTGGGACAGTGCAAGTAAGAAGAAGAAGAATATTATATTAAAAACGCCATTTAACCTTCCCATTTTACATTCCATTTGGTGCAATAGGATCAGAAAGCAAACACGTAAATGTTATAAAATTGAAACGCGCGTTTCGGTGCTGTTATCCTCGTGTACGCAGATTTTTAAGTCTGATATACATGAATTTTTCACATTTTTTACTTATATTAAGCATTAAAATATGAGCTTACATAGTATACAAATGTATATATGTATTAATTTTTGTGTAAAAGTGATAAAAATAAGAAAAAACATCATGAACGACAACATAAAGTCACGTAAAACTAGTCTAACTCAGCCAGACGCGCAGCTCTATTAAAAAGCGCAGGTCAACAATCCGACACCCTGCGCATCGCACTACGCACAGCGCTCTGCGCCCTGAGCACCACGCACTGCGCTCCCCGCACCGAGATCCGCGGCGTTTTCTAGCCGTACGCATTGAAACGGTACCCACCAATCAGGAGCTCGATGCGACCAATTAGGTCCTGGTTGCCCGAAAATACAATCACTCTTTCGCCGACAGCCCTAGCCGTCGCACGCACTATTTACTCTACCCCACGCCACATTGGTAAATTTGTGTCAATAAATCAACATTGTTATTCGTGTTTCACACCCTGTATTCACTCATCCATCCTGCCTATGCTGGCACATCTCACGCATTACACGCGCACTTATACAATACACGTCACGTGCCGACGCGAAGGATACGACCTTGGGCGGGTGGACATATCTGTATTTAATATATTTACAGACATATTCACAGAACTAGAGGCAGAGGTTAAACAAATTTTGATTGCGTTGCTTTAGGCTGAATTATCAATGTATTGTTTTAGTTAACTTATTAAAGTGCTTACCGTGGTAATGTTTAATGGCTGGAATTGCAAATAAATCAAGTACCGATGGCATCATAAGACTGAGAACCAAGATGGATAACGAATATTGTGTTAGCGGCAAATTGATATGATCATTTTCTCTCAAAAAAACAAACATTTTACATGATTTTTTTTTTGCATTACAGATCGCTCCATTTACAATGCAAGTACATCTTGGAGTACCTAAATGGAGGCGATCCGCTGCTTGATGCATTCAATGCTATCATTAATTAAATACATCGACATGATCGCTCAGTTCATTTAGGAGTTATGGTGTTCTTATTCATTATATCCGTTCTGCATTTTGGGACATGAAATAGCGCGTGACCTCGATTTCGCAAATAATTGTTTGGTACAAACAGGGTATAATTCTGTAGCAGGTTCGGGGCGTCAATTTTATTTCTTAAAATTTTAACCCCCAACATGACTAGGCTTGGCTTAATTAGCTTGACTTGTCTGTTAATACAGAATTTTATAATCAATATTTGATCCACTTTCTGACCAACAATTGCTCCAAAATTATACAGATAGACATATTCCGAGACGAATTTTTATATATTTTATATACGAATATTTTCTACATAAGCGAAGTAATGTTTAAGATTGTCGAATATTGTTCAAATTGGATTGAATTTATAATCAGATTTTTTCTCCACGTTAAGAGTATTTCGTAACCACCCTGCAGTCCCAGTGTAAACATATTAATAATGGCTAGACAAATGATAGGCCGCCTTCATGAATAAGCCAACACGTTAACTTTTTGTATGGCCCTAGGGCCCGAGAAGTTTAACTAATGGGGAGGAATAAATAATTCTCCCATACTAATGGACAGGTTTACTGGCCACTTAACAGCTGTATCAGTAGCCAAAAATGCTCGTAGTTACGGTACAAATCGTATTAATAACAAGTCAGTTTCAGGTTATAATATGAAAGTATAGATTTAGGGACATCAATTATGTGAATATTTTACTAGACCTATTATTAACCAATAATAGTTGAAAATTGTATAATTTAATATATTAATCACAAGCTGTCAAAAATAACGAAACATATGTTCGCATCTTTGCTAAGCCCTATTATATATTTATAATAACTATCTTTTTTGGCGGTTCATGGAGAGGTGACCGTAGAGACATGCGTAGAGTGGCCGGTTCGGGTTTGCTGGTAGGGGGAGGGGGGTTTTCAAGCCCCATCTCCGGCCGTATAATTTATTTATTTTTAAGCGTGAATTCGAACGAAATTACGGACGTTACACGAAGATACGGGAACAGATAGACAGACAGACGAACGGACTGATGGATGAACGGATGAACGGACGGACGGACATACGGACAAACAACGAAATTATTTTGTTTGATTTTTTTTTTTTATTATTTTTTTTTTTTTATTAATTATACGGCTTAATAGCCTTTTACAATAGGTTTATACATAATTAAAATACAACAAACGATTAAATGTAAAAGAAAAATAAAGGGTATAAATGTAAAAAAGTATATATACATAGTTTAAACATAATGAGGTTAGACATGTATGTAAAAAAAAGTATATATGCAAAAAAGTGTAAAGTAGTAAAAGAAAAATAAAGGGTATAAATGTAAAAAAGTATATATTTGTTTTTGTTTGTTTTGTTTTTTGTTAACATTTGGGTACGAAAAGTTGGTATACAACACTATGAATACAAAAACCTATCAGCATATTGTACACTACTATACAGTTTTATTGCCAGTAAGAAGATAGCGTTTCTAACAAATTATTTTATTTTATAAAATGTAGCAAATTAATATGTAACTAGCCCGGATATTACCAACTGCTTGCTGCTAGATCCTGCAGGTGCCGCTTCCAAAGCGGCTCTACATATAATTTAAGAATATAATATAACAAAAAAGTTTTTAACTTTTTAAAATTAATATTATTTCAATAAAACGCTTATTAATTAACATTCTTTGCCTGATTTTGAAGTCTGTCAATTGCATTGGCAACTGAATAATACTCTTTCTTAATAAGGTAAGTAGCAATAGCGTTAAAATTTGTTAAAACGCGATTATATTAGATTATTTTTAAGCACAATCATAATTTATTGACTGCACAAGACCAGGTTAACCAGATACTGGAGGATGGTCCGTTTATGAGTCTCAATAATCAACAAGCAATAACAAACATGCGAAGGTATTTGAATATGGATGAGGCGAGAGTATTGTATCAGAACAGAAGACTGAAGCGCTCCATCCTCCAGTGATGGTAACTTATTATCCATCATTTTAAAATATTAAACTAACCAACCGTCGCTTCGTTTCCCCATAGGGGTAGGCAGTGATAATAGAACTTCACGACCTTATGCCCCAGCACACTACTTTTGCAACGTCCACCTTCTTACACCTTTTCATCCACACCCTTTAGATATTGAAGCTCTTAACAAGGCCATCCTCCAGTATTTGGCTTATCTGATTATGCTAAGTCTTTTGCGGACCAAGAAACGCGACCAAAAATATTTTTTGAATATAAAAAATAGACTTTACGCTCATATTCAGTTACTCGCGTTATTCGAGAACCGTTCACTACAAGCAAAAGCAGTAGGTACAGAAACACTGTATTTGGCCACGTAGCGGCCACATATTAACAAAAATTCTTTTTGTTAATAATTTATATTCAAAAAAATATATAATTATATATATTCGTAGTATAATCTTATTTAAACGTTCGTAAATATATTTGTAGAAATGTCGCTTTGCTGAATTATGTAGGTGATCAGAACGAAGGTATTTTTTGTTATTAATTTCCCGACGGTTCTAAATCCTTCCTTAATTTCATTCACACAAAATTTTAAGAGATTATGAAAACCGCAAGTCAGCAGTCTTAATTGAAGATGTGATATATCTTATAATTTTAATGTTAACCAATAAAAGGTATTTATTAATATAAAATTAATATTCCAGATAATGTAATAATATTCCAGGTTAATTACATTAATACAATAGAGGATGGAAAATGAATACATAGTTCAGAAACCATTTAAATCCTTAAAAATTTTAATTCTAAAAACACACTTATAAATAATATCACGTTTCAGTCAACTTCACCAATCCTAGAGCTTTTTGCCAAAAAATACCCCTTCCCACCATGCGCCCCACCGACCTATCCAATTAGATTGATTAATTTTGTTTTTAAGTTAGTTATTAACTATACCTGATGACCAGACTAATAATTCATATTGTGTGTGTGTGTATTACAATGTTAAAATAAAACATATTTTAAATTATAATGTTGCATCACAAAGTATCTGCCAAATCTTTAAATGATATTAAAAAAAGGAACATTCATCGAAAGGTCCTCGATAATAATTATCGCTTGGTTGCTTCAATATTCCCACCAGAAGTATTCTTCATCTGTCATGTGATTCTGTGGGGTTAGTAGTCTTGACAGCTCATGAATATTCATTGCGTTCATTCTAAGAATACGAGTAGTACCAGATATTAAATGCTTAATATGCTTTAAAATAATCTAAACGCCAGTGGCCCCGCTGAGATGTGGGATCACATTAGCTTCCATCTTCAAGAGTTGTTTGATTAGATTGCGAATAAGGAATCTTTTGACATGCTTTTTTACATTATTTTATTTAAATCTCTTTGCATGTTGTTTGTGGTGGAATCTTGTAATTGATTTTTCACCAATTGCCCGACTTGCTAGAGCTCCGAAACTTTCAACATTTGCGTAAAAGATAACTACACTCAATTAATTAATTATTATTAAATAACTTTCGGCATGCTTTGGTCATTATTTCGATTAAAATTAATAAATTACATATATTGGCTAGCTTAGAAATGGGATACTAAATGGGTAACAAAATAATCAATTTAATATGTTATGCAGATGACGCAGCAATTATAGCAGAGTCTGAAGATGACTTGCAGAGAATGCTCTACAAATTCCACATTGCATCACAAGGTCTAAATATGTCAATATCAATAAGTAAAACTAAAAGTTTAACAATATTAAAGCAACAAACGAGGTGTAAGCTGAGTGTTGATAATGAGCCTGTGGAATAAGTCATGAACTTCAAATATTTAGATGTGAAAATTTGTAGTCATAGCGATCTGTATACTGAAGTCCGAGATCAAGTTAATAAAGCATCCACCGTATCAGGGTATCTCAAGAATTTCAAATTCAAATTCAAATTCAAATGTTTATTCAATGTTCAATGTTACAAATGTTTACAGTGTTTACAAAATTTAATGAAGCTTTTTTCATTGTTGTTGAGTGTCTTGGCAGCAAGTAAACACTAAATTGATTTGACGCCCTGCCTGCTACACTAGTAATTTACTGTATTATAGCAGACAGTGCTCTTCCAGTAGTATAATGTTCAAGAATATTTATTATTTATATAACATTTGTGAATAAATCTTATTGCCAATTAAAATTAAGTAATAGTAATAATTAAATGTTTACAATTTAATAATGGTGTTAATTAATTATATTATAGACAAAGGAAAAAAAAATGATCTGAATAGGATATTAATAAAATAAAATAAAATAAAACAATTAAAAGTATTTAAAAAGATGACAGTAACAGTAAGACAGTAAGTGACAGTAAATGTTCTTGTAGGAATAGTATATTTTAAATTTAGTTTATATCATGGCTTTTAATAGGTTTTGGGCATGCTTCCTTCCCTTTTCATGCAGCCAGAGTTTCACTTTAGAAGAAAAATACGCGAGACTATGGCTACATGTTTTAAGTTTAGTGTTAAGAGTATTGAATGTTTTTGGTGCTTGGAAGAGGTGAAATCTTTGTGAAAATGTTTTTTTGAATTTTGGTACAAGATAGTTGCAGTTTCGTATGGAGAAACAAAAATATGCATATTGAAAGTATACAAGACATGCGTGCGATCCATTATGACATACGCTGCAGAGACGCGAGCTGACACTGTCCGCACCAAAGAACTCCTTTCATTTCAGAACATCTGAAATGAAAGTGCTGAGATCCATTACTGGAAAAACTCTACATGATTGTGTCCAAAATGTAGACATAAGGAAAACTTGCAAAGTAGAGGACGTATCACGATGGAGTAGATCTAGAAGGAGATTCTGGAGGGATCACGTAGCCAAAGTGGACAGTGACAAACTCCTGCATACAGCAGCGAATGAAATCCCCTCTGGACGACGCCCATGCGGAAGACCTTCGAAAAGATGGAGGAATAGCTGGACCTCATCATTCCAGGAGGCGTAGTTTTCTGTACCACAGATTAACAGATCACAAAAAAAAGGAACATATATTGACCAAAATATATTGACGAAGATTTTGATATTTTTGTACTTATCCAGGCACTGAGTATTGTGTCTTAAATACTTTGCATCTTGATTAAATAGCTGATATCGGGAATATTGACCAAGAATTTTTTTTTTTTTGAATTTATGTTAAAATAAAATTATCTTGGATTGAAAAAAACAACACAAAAACTTTATTTATATAAATATTTTTTTAAATGAGTGTTTTTTGAAACAAAAACATCTTTTTTAGTAAGTTGACTAACGGACAGATTTTTCAATAATTTTAATGTATTAAAGTTAATTGTTTACTTTGAAATATTTTTGAAAAAAGATATGTCACAAATCCATACAGTCGCATAAGACCCACAAAGTGGAGCAATTTTATTCATTTTTAAAACATCGTTGGTTTAGTAAAATATTAAGTGATTACATAATTTAGTCTATGTTTTTTACATTAGAAATATTATTTCTATATAATTGCATTTCATGTGAATAAGAAAATATATTTAATGCAGCCGACTATAATTCGCTGAAAAACTTGAAATATTACGTCATTAATTATTTTTCGAATACACCTGCTCATTTCACAATGAAAAATAAATAAACCAAATCAGAAGGGAATCAAATGATAATGGCATTGAATAAATATCGGATGTGTATAAGCAATATTTTATGCTGCAGCATTTGAATAATGAACGCCCGAAAGCTCCAAATTAACATAACTTAGCTGCGTTTTTTTAATTGTATTAATTTGAGATAAAGATGTCAGTTTGTCATTAATTAATTCTAAATTTATACAATGTTAATAGGATGCTTTTATTTTATGCATTTCTGCATTTTAATGCAGTGTGCCTTAGAATAAAGGTTCGAAAATTTATTTTAAACTTTTTTACTCTGCCTTACATTGTTTGATTTGATGAAATTAATACAACCCTGAGAGTGAAGAAGAATCTTTTGATTATACAAATATTCGTATTATTATCTGATCAAAAGCAGCTGACATTATATTTCTCTATAATTCGTATGATACATATAAAATGTCTGAAAAACATAGGATTTACACATTCTCGTCTGTTGAATAAGATTTTTATTTCCCTAATAACTAGTTAATGGAGACCCACCGCATTTCCAGGATGGTTTTATGAGCAAAAGCTCCCATATCATTCCTACTCTTACTTCGCCAGGTTGCCATTTTTTTCTCCTAAGGCCGTCTCCGTGCCAAGTCGTGTAAAGGGCCACCCGGCAAGGAGAGGCCCAATAAAACTCTATTCAATGTCCCACTCTCACCAAACGCTCTTTATCAGGTAATTAAAACAAAATATCAGTCAAATATAGAAAGCACACAAAAAAGAGAAACATAAGAAGAGTAAATATCAAAGAAAATAGTGAAAAGAAGCCATAAAAAGAAACATACGTAATTCATAAAAATAAGAATAAACTACGGTAAAAAAAAGGCATATAGAAATGGGGTGGGAAGGTGACAGTGAAGGAACTATGGCTAATGTGACTTATTCACTAGTTCTAATACCTATAAGTAAGTACTCAAAAAAAATTAAATGAACCTTGAGGTTTATCTCTCAGGGAAGATAAAAATTTATGTGTTCAGTAAGGATATTTTATATGAACCGTATACTTTATTGAAAATCAAATCTCGACGTTTCGCTGAAGTCTTATTCAGCGTCATCAGGAGAACGTCCTATCACGGCGAAGAGGGTCTACATCTCTATGCTTTTGAGTGTTTTTTCACATTTTTTAATTATTTATTTTTTCGCTTCAACAGGCCAAAAGGCCCAATTACAGAATCAAAAAACATCACAAAACATTCAGGCTTGAGTGAGTCACACAGATTAATTGTGACCTCACCGGGAATCGAACCCGAAACCCTCGGTGTAAGAAGCCAGAGTCATGCCCACTGGGCTACGCGAGCCACATAGAACGAATGCATGAGATGAGAATAGTAAGAAGTATGTCACCAGAAATAGAGGTCCGCGGAAGACTTGGCTTGACTAGATAAATCAAATACTGGATACCTCAATAGTCGACAAGGAGGCAAAAAGTGTGGTGCATCATATATAATATTGATACATGTAGGTAATGTAAAAAAAATAATATGTTTTTCTCTTTGGTTAAGCTTCCAGGATCTTCATATCTAATTGAGTAATATCTGTGGACAGCTTTACGTATTCGGTAGTTCAATCCGTGAATTTATATTATCAACAAAAAAAACATGAAAAAAATATATTTCTTAAAAGCAGCATTATTAACTCATTCTTGAAGTACCCAGATTGGTAGTCGAGATGAAAAGATAAATCTAATGAAAGGCTAGGAAAAATTTTAATGGCAAAACGGTATGCCCAATCGGATAGAGGGAGACTATTATATTAAATAGGCACATCTTTTGCCGCTTCTTGAAATATAAAACCAGATTTCAATCGTGATAAACAAAATCAAATTATGAAATAATACCCGTCAATAAAGAACCGCTACTCAGTGCGAGTAAATCACTACATTACCAATACACGTTGGTTTTTTTTCATAAAATAAAATATAATATCAATAAGACATAAAAAAAAATTCATGATCTTGGAACCAACGCACTCTATACTGGTGTAGTAATTTTATTTCTCTTCTTCTTGTTCATCTCTGTACATCATCAACAAGAAAATTGTACAGAGATGGACAAAACCCCTCTTTCATGAGAGGGGATTGGGTCAGAGCAGAAGTTTGTCCCACTTGCGTTTATTTAAGACACAGTTTACTTCAGTTATACTATTTGTTCTTGCATAATCGATTTCCCTAGTAAACAAAAAACAATACATCAATTAATATAAAAGATATTATTTTTTTAAATTTCATATTTATGTATGTATGTATATGTATATATTTGTATACATTCATGCAAACTGGATTATATTTATATATTTATTGTACACTGTTATATAGATATGGATAAGATCATTTTTTATTGTAATAAGTGTAAATTAATAAATTTAAATAAATATTTATATTTCGTCGGTATTTCTAACTTTCAGCTAGTAAAAAGTAACTTCTATAACATATTATATAAGTTACTTTTTAAAACCTATAATATTAGGTGTGTGTAATTGTGTGTTGCCAATTCGTCGAGTTTGATCATCATCCTCGATTCATTATTGAAGAAAGAAGCGTCATCGGCAGGTTAGTCTATCTTCCTATTCCTTCCCTTTTCTCATGCACAGTCCACGTTATAGTTCCCGTTAACCTGGCTATCTCCCTTCTTTTATCCCCGTCAAATTTAATAAATAATTCCGGCGACCATTCAAACCGAAGTCAGCTGATAATATATTAAAAATGTATTTTCTACCTAAAGTATTACACTTTGGGGTTATGGGATAGAACAAGAGAATGTATATTTTTTATGAAAATAGTGACGAAAATATAACAGGAAAAATCTTGTTTTTCTATCAAACTCAACTAAAAACGTTTAATTGTGATATTTTAAAAGTAAGTTTAATAAAATATTGAAATTTCAAGCATTTAATCGTCCTTTACACGGTGCGCAACGTCATAGAAACCGTACCGGGTGTATATGGAGGCCGTAAGTTCCCGGCGTGCTGCATGTAGGACGCGCCGCAAAGCGAAAGTGGCCGCCGCCACCTCAGCGCCGGTATTTTCGGGAAATAATCATAGGTTGAGAATCGACGAAATTATTTTTCGATCCGACACCGATCGGCCGTGATTATTATTGCTTTTAAATATAGTATATAAATATAGTCCAAGTGTACGGCAGAGCGCTCCGAAGGCGGCCGTATGAAATTACGATACGGCGGCATTGTCGGAATTTTTGAGCGCCGACCCACTGTGCGCCGATTGTTTTTACCCTCATCAGTGTATCGAAATGAAAATAGATTTTTTTTATACACATCTTAGACAAAGATTACAAATAAGTCAATTATTTTACATTTGGACTGAAAGTCTATTCACTTTCTTTGTACTGATCTATGCCATTTTGGTCCTTCGAGCCGGATATAATTCAAAAACATTGAACTGACAAAAATATATTATTTTATTAATGGATTTAGCATAAGTGTTATATAAGTTATTCATAATATTCATTAAATTGGGTGAAAAACATAAAATATTACCTCTACGTGAGTTGAACTATAATTTCATATTTTGCTCCCAGAAAAAAATTCTGTATTTGGATTAAGTCATTTTAACACTTCACCTGTCGATGAGAGATTCTGATACTCTTGAAACTCGAGTAGAAAAACATAAATTTACAACTTAGCACACGCATAGATAACATAGTTTATGTTTTTCACCCAATTTTTGATCAAAATATATATAATTTATGTACTAACTAGCTGTACACCGTATACTAGAGATTCACCATTTCACGCCTTGCTTCATAATTAATATCCGTCAAATATCAGTCCATTGATTTACCGTTAATAACAGCACTTAAAACAGAAAAAAATATTTGTATATATTTATTTATACATAATTATATTTCGCATGTCTGACACATCTGTTCTTGTCTATATGGCTCCCGTGGCATAAGTACTACGCTTGAGAATAGATTAAAAAATTTAAAAAATCATGCAAATCACTGCCGAACTTTATTTATCATTTTCTGCCAGATGATTCCAGTAACGTAATGTTGAATATTATACGTAATTTAGAAATTATATGAAGTGCACGCCCCCGCTTGTGTAGCTACCTTATTAGTCGAATAATTATATGCAAATTTGATAATGCCTTGTTAAATACAACTAGAGCTGAATATACAAAAATGTTTGTATCCTTTTTTTCCTACCGCGAACCCAAAACTTTTTACGTAACGCCGAGTGTGATAGCTCACGCGCACTTTTTGACCTTGCAGAGACGTGATTAATTTTTTTTCTTTTAATGGTTTACATACAGGTTGTCTGCCATGTCAAATATGTCTGACTGGTAAAAGGTCAACAAAGAAGCCGCTTTCCCCATTAGCACAAGCATTGACACTTAGCTCTGCATACCTATGTCTGAAAATAAATAGTACTAGGGCCTTATCACAGCGATATAATCGAATTATTAATATTACTGAGAAAAAAAATAGTTTTATCTTCTTCAAAATCACTTTGTAGTAAAATTATTTATAGTAATATAAATAAAACACTTTGTTTAAATTTATTGAATCATCAAAATATTTCAGTAATATTTTTTTGATGTCTATACTTCCAACTTCAATTATTGGTATACGTCATAGCCTGATGAAATGATAATTGGCCCCGAAACATGATTATTATTCAATAAATAGTGGTTATATACAGAGTATTTTCTTTTATTAATAAATAAAATTTCAGTTACTCTAAATTATCTACGAAAAAAACCATGAAAAATTTTGTTTAGGTTATATCATATACATAAAACGTAATAGTAATTTCTGTGCTCATTTATGTTTATTTATTAGTTATAGTTTTAGAAAGGAAAAATTTGAGGCGTATTTGGACCGGTTCTAGATAATGGATTTAGACGCAAGCGCTACAACAGCGATTCAGTACTCGAAGTTTAAGAAGCCAAGCGTCAAACAATTTATAAAACTGGGAATTCGATGATTGAGTCATGTGGAGAAAACAACTGAATTTAAAACAAACACCGAAGTCCCTGCTGAATATGAGACCGACAAGGCAATGAAGCTTGGGAAGGCCAGAGCTAAGATGGAGTGATATGAAAAGCACATCTGTCTTGGAGATCCAGAACTGGAGAAAGCTGGTGCAAGACCAAGATCAATGGAGGAAGACTCTTAAAGAGGCCAAGATCTAGTTATAGAGCCAACAGCGATGATGATGAATAGAAATATCATCAATCTTATTTTGCACATACATAAAGAGTTGTTGGAGCATAAGAAAGTACATCTTCCTTTTGTCTTACTCTCGATAAAAGCAGTCGCGATCATGAACCTGCGAAAAATAGAAGATGATAGCATGGATGCATGGCATATTCTGTGATCCATGGCATTTTTTGTTTCTAATGGACTCTGCATCGATGTTTCAAAGCTTGTGGTTGAGACACTCGCCTAGTGATCCAGTGGTCTCGGCTTCGAGTATCATTCCAGAACAGACAGTTAGATCTATGCTTCATAGGAATAGATCTATGCTTCATAGGAAAGGTATTTAGCTTAGTTTGAAAATAGTATGAATGAAAAGTTATTTAAAGAAAATTTAAGTATCACGTGGCACCACAAATTAATAGGTACAGTTGCCGGCAAACTTCTTGAATTTTTTTGGCGTAGTTTTGGCGTAGGGGAATGCGCAGAAGACAAAATTTGGGTCTCGTTGGTGGAATGGTACATGCGCAAAATTCGCCCCACTGTACTGTAATATTAGAAATGCTCTCATTCCAAAACGTAATTTTTGTATTTTGGAACAAAAGCGATCTCACAAAAATGATTTTTCGCCAACATCTTTTCAGAATTTAATTAACTGAAAAAAATGGGCGTTACGCTTTCTGTTGGTTGCATATTTTTTTATCAAAATGAATATTTCGAAAAAAGTGTGTTCATATCTACTAAGAAACAAAAGAAATTGTTTATTTGTCCGCATAAAAAATTAATAATTGCCGAAAAAAAATTATTTGAATAAATATAATTTATGATGACTTTTTTTGGTTTCGATTTTTTCTGTGTTTTTCAAAGAAATACAATAGAGTGTCAAATTAATATATGCATACAATAATCCCAATCTTGGGCACCTAAAAAAATCGTCAGAGGTAATAAAGGAAACATTTTTAGTATACATGGACAATCACGTATGATTTTGGAATTCAATAAGTCAGTCCAGGAATCCAGTGGACGCGGCACGTGCGACTGGCAAACCGCGGACGCGCTTTACCCGCCAGCCAATCGCGGGCAAACTTGAAAGCTTATTATTTTAAATTAGCGCACTTTGAGCAAATTACGCAAATTCGAATTGCTGGTAGTATTATTCACGAAAGTACCGGCACTATCGATACTCTGAGGCAAATTGACCCAAATGCGTTCCGTCTCGGTGAGGCGACCCGGCCGACTCCCGCCCGCGTGAGGCAGACCCGCCGACAGTTGAGGATGCGCCTATGCCATAATGAGTGCAGTTTATCCGAATGCGACTCGGACGGTTAACGACACCCATTACAGAGAATACGGCGATTTGATTGGAGGGGTTTAGCATAATCATTTTCCTCATTATTTTTAATGACTACAGCTCGCGTAAGAATATTATTAGCTAACAAATTATCGGTGAGAGTGAGAAGAAAACCGTAATAGCTGTGATGTTTATCTTTTATCGTGCGCTTTTTCAAAATTTGATTAACATCACGTGACTTCTAATCTCATAAACATGAGAATGTTTAGTGATAAAGTTATGTAATGTTTTAAAGTGAAAACTCACCAATAAGCAGATTTATTTTGTATGCAATAGCCATTGCCATTATTCTGGTTGGTCTCTAAAAGCTGGGGATAAGGAGGGATGGGTATAGAAAGCAATAGATCGAAAAAATGGAAAAGCACCATTCAGGATACTAGAGCTCTATAAGAGTTATACGGTCAGAAGTAAGTTATGATTTCTGCAGAGCACATATAGATTACATGTAAAACAATTTTTAATGATCTTTATTAATTTTACTCACTTGACATAAAGAAGAACTTAGGGTACGTACGCACTAGGCGGCCAGAATTTTATTAGATTTGGCCTTCGAAAATTGTCAGTAGATTCCACGGGTTGCTTTCAAATGGACGTTGAGGAGTTAGCTGTGCTTGTGTATTTAGTTATGCGGAAGATTTTTCTTATTTTTCCATGTTTTCGCCGCCAAAAATATTAATAATATCTATCCATCGTTGTTGCTTACTATCTCTATTTGAATATTCACTGGACGACATATCGCAAACGCCTTTTCCGACTTCTATTTCTGTTATGAATCTTTCGGTATCGAAATGGTCGGGGGAAGACATCGCGCGTCCGTACGCACAGTGCTGGTTGTCGCGGCCAGTGCGGTCGCATTGAAGTTTGTGTATGTAAATGTCGCGCCTGTTCTCGCTGGCCGCTTGTCGTTAAGTGCGTACGGTTTTCAAAATGTATGAACAATAACTAGAACTCAGTGGCCGCCGCGACCTGGCCGCCTAGTGCGTACGTACCCTTAAAGGCATTTAATATTTTTGTACAAAATAAAAAATGGCAAGTTGGATATCCCCCGACTCGAATGAATCGATATCTTACCATGAACCAACTCGAAGCAGACTTTTTTCCATTTAAGAAAAACAATCGAATAAGTACGTGTAAGCCGTGCGTATGGCGCACATTGTTTCGTAGTGTTGGCGTTTGCGGGTGTAAACACAAACACAATGAAACAATGTACCTCGTACGCATGGCTTACACATACTCACTAATTCGTTGTCTTTCTTAAATGGAAAAAGGTCTACTAGGTCGTTGGAGCTGTTTTATATATAATATTAATTTTATTGTCTAACGTATAAATGATGTTGTGACATTGGTGTAATAGGTAATGGTATTTAATTGTTCGCAATTCTATATAATTTTTTAATTTGACATTTACTAGGTACATCAGCGCAAATTAAACATCGGTTTATACAAAAAAAAAATGGCGGAATAAATTCCAGAAACACGATTTTTTTTAAAACATTAAAACAAAACCGTGCGAGATTAAGCTACAAACGTTACAAAATTGAAATCGGAAACAAAACAATAAATAATAAAGTACGGGCATGAAGAAAGAGAACGCATGGGAAAAAAAGAAAACATTCGAAATAACTACATAAAATGTTGCTGATTGTATGTCATTAGCCGTGTTTTGTTCTCGTACCGACAGGTGGTGTTGCAAGCAATCACGCGCCGTGTGAGACGGCTATTTTAATTTTTCCATAAAGCACGGGTAACCCTTAATACAAGAGGTACACCGACCGACCAGCGATCGTGAACATGACGGATTTTCAATTCTTGTTTAAAAACTACATTGAATATTGCCAAAATTATAATAATAACCTAACCTAACCTAACTTTTCCAGCGGTTCGTCAATCAAAATCTTTCGGATAATGTTTGTATTGTAACATTTTATACGAGCCATCAGCTGTTAAATGTTTTATCAAAATGGCGGGAAGACTGGATCTCGATTCCATACCAACCCTGACCTATTCTGAAAATGTTATTTTACATAACAATAATATACTTATTATATAACAATGATGTAATTTGTGGTGTATAAAAACAAAGGCAGCAATATCAAAAAATAAATTAAATGCAGTTATTGAGGATCACTAATTTATAATGTCTTGAATTTGAGATTTTATAACCTATAAATTTATAGGAAACATGATTTTGAAAGAGATAGATACATAAAATCCAATTCAGTACATTTTAAATTAGTTGAATCCTCGGTAACTGCATTAAAAACTTTTTTTTTTAAATTTTTTGGATATTCATATATATAGGCGTCACTATCTACCTAACTCTAACTCATGTCAAATAGCGTCACTATCTATCTTAGTCTAGCGATGTCAGTTTACTTCTTTACCTGTCGATATAGATTCCAATATTTTCATACTACTGATGACTCTGTGGGCAAAAGGAACACCCGAATAATTAAAAAAATGCATGTTTTCAGGAGAACCTAAACAAAATTTTGGAATTTCGTTTAATAATATCTCTTAAAGCCTTTGTTGTCAAAATTAAGATGGAATGATAACGTCCTCAAAGATATCTCTGCCTTAGAGCTTCGAAACTAGAGAGAGCTGGCACTAGACCGAGATGAGTGGAGGAAAACTATTGAGGAGGCCAAGACCCACCAAGGGTTGTAGTGCCAAAAAGGATGATGAAGATGAAAGTCTTTGTTATTTTTATGTATTTTGTACACCTGTTGTTTTTTTTTGCATAAGAACGTTGGACCAAGTTGTTCTTTCTTGCCAAATTGTTCAAATTATTAATCATGTCATTTGTCCCTTTTTAAAAAACCTTAAAAATGTGGTTTTTTATTTTATTTTCTGACTCACCTAATTTTTCCTTGCTACATACGCATCTAAAGTACAACTCTGCATACTTAACTTAAAACTCGATTTTATTGACTCATTTAATTAAACTCAAATAGAGGTAGGTACCATAGTTTATGTTCCATCATTTTAATGATCATAATATTCTATACAAGGTGAACGTCGAATCCAAAAAAAAAAATGCGTAGAAAGTACATAACTACAAATCATATATTTCTTTACAACAACGATTTGGTTGATACATTTTCCAGTGAATTTCATTTCTGAAAGGAAATAATTACTTGAAAGAGTATTTTTTTTTATCCAGGAATTCAAAATCTTTTTGAAATACGGTGCCCGACCGGAGTCCGAACGCCCATAGGCCGTGTCATCGCTCCAAACCATCGGGCGATGGGATTGATGGGTCCGATGTGGAGTGAAATTGATCGTAATTTGAAAACCCCGTGTAGAACGTGTGAGGTACCTGCAGCATGGGAGATGTAGTGCCCCATGGGGCCGTATGACGATATTCTTAAATAAATATTTTAGAACCTGGTTAATAAAAATATAACGTCATCACAGACGATAACACCTATCTTGAAAAGCAATTTTACCTTTTCCAAAACCTATTTTAACCACAATAGAAGCACAATAGCTAAATTAATATTTTTGCACATAATAATTAATTCTAATAACTTGAATGCCCCTGAGCTCTTATCGTCCATTTCATTCCATATACCGTCTAAGAATACTCGTTCACAAACCTTATTTCACTGTAACAAAACCAATACAGTTCATGAAAAATACTCCACCATTATATACTACATACCTGACAGAAACTGAAATTGTATACCGTATAATACAATAATTAAACATTGAAAGCATTACAAAAATCGAAACACTTACAAACCAGCAAATGGCGAAGTAAAAGACGAAGACGGAGACATGTTTGGTCTGTTGTGGTAGGTTGTTGTATAGTTTTAATACGTTGCAAATTACTTGATTGTCCTGTTTTTTTTTTGGCGTGTGTTATGTGATAGTTTTGAGCCGTTCTAGTGTTGTGTTGGTGTGATGACTAAATGTAATTTTAAATTTATTAACCTGTTCTAATTGAATGTCTTATTATTGTATCGATGATTCTTACTATTTTACATATTTATTTACATATTTCGTAAAATAGGGAATAATTCGTAAAAATTGTAATTGGAAGGTTTTAATTATTTTATTTGACTTGTATTAAATGATATAAGTTACTGTAATGAATGTCCGACGTTTTACAAATAAATAAGTACGAAACATTAAAAAAAAAAAGGAAACTTAGTTGTCGCATATCTCCATAAATATTGATATTATTGATTTTGTCATGGTTGCTTGAACATTTTCGACTCATAATTAAAGCAGGAATATATTTCTGCGAGGTTATTAATGTTTTCCAAATAACAGTGTATAAACTACTTATTCATATACATAATGTTTCGTTATAAGTAATAAATACTACAGGCACAAATTCGTAAAATAGTAATTTATTTATTTATTTCGACGTATTGTCGAAATCTGCGAAAAATCTTTTTTAGTTTTACTATCTTAAATCATCCAATCTAATTCAATATTATATATTCTGTATATGGAATATATGTAAAATTATTTGTAAATTATTCATAACGGTTTCATTTTTTTTTTATAAATAAAATTATCTTATTCCACCAAATTTTATTAAGTACGCACCTAAAGAGTTTTGTGATATATTCCAAATAAGTATTTGAATTTGACATAATACTTTTGTTTTAATTTTTAGATCAATTAATCAATTTACTCGTGAATATTCAGTATGTTAAAAATAAATATTGTGATCCAAGAATTAAATTTTCTGAGCTTTACGACTTTAGAAGCTATAATTTGTTTCGATTTTAATACGTCCGAAAATAATACATAGTTTACTCAAAATAATAAACAAGAAAATTCATATTAAATGAATTACTTCGAACGCCTTGTAAGCGTCAAAAGATTTTTAATACGTTTCAAACTATCTGTATGTGTACTATTTGTGTTATTTTTAGTATATTTGTATTACGCGAGAGAGAGAAGGCTTATTTATTATAAAAGAAAACTGCCGGATATACTAGAATCCATCCCACCAAAAGGAAGAAGCATATTTTTTATCGAAACGTCATCATGGACAAGAGATTATTTGGTTAGACTTACGACCAGGCAGGCGTGCGCTGTTGAATCGGCCGCCAAACTTAACCCTCAAATGGCAATATACGTATTGTTCACGCTGCCCTTAGCATATCCAGATATGGAAAACTGCATAAGTTCTAATTGCAATATTATACGAGAATTGTTGAAGTACGAAAATATCAAAATGAGAAATGTCAATATGAACGCGTACTTTAAAGGTACTCCTTTAGAAGATTGGTTGCAAGAAGGCAAGCTGTGGAAATCCGAGAGTGTTGTTGAGCACACTAGTGATGTGATGAGGTACCTCACGCTGTGGAAGTTCGGAGGGACATACCTGGACCTGGATGTTGTAGTTTTGAAGAGTTTTGAAGACCTCGGCCCTAACTTTGCTGGCACTCAATATAATGAGCAAATTAACAGTGGTGTGATAAATTTTGATCACACAAATTTCGGCCACGAATTGGCTGAATACTGCTTGAGGTAGATGCTTTATATTATTTTTAATTATTAATTTAATATATTATCTATTTTAAAATCGTCATGATGATTTCATTCAAAATCGTACTGAGATTAAAATTATAATATACCTATATACCTATTTCTTCACTATATTGTTTTAACAGCTTTATTCTGAATTACTAAAATTACAAATATTAAATACTGCTGAAGTAGTTGATATTTCATGATATTTCATCAGAACAATATAGTATTTAGGTAAAAATTGAATCAGAATATAAATTATGTTTAAGCCACACACAACTCAGACTACGGGTTCTATTCCTCAACTAATATTTCATAATTTTATATTACTTTGAATATTTTTTGCCAAATTTATTGTCGTAATAAGAAAACTTAGGCCGGCGCCATACTAAGCATATCTTCCGCCACGTCTTTGACATCACGTCAAATCCGCAACCGAATTTAGCAGTCACATACCTACAATATTCTACGGCGTATTCAGTCTGCAACAAACACACGTGCGTAGGCAGTGCGGACGATCCGTCGAATGTGGCGCATTGCATTTAAAACATGAGATGTGACGTTACCGATTTTCCGTTGATGTAAGTTCCTCGGGCGGAGAACCGAACAGACGCCGAAGCGAGCGTTCCGCCAGCAGATTGACCAGTGTGTTCGATAAACGCTTATTGTATGGAAAGAAATGTAGCGGCGTTTCGGGACGTCAAAGAGGCGGCGGAAGATACGCTGAGTGTGGCGCCGGCCTTAGAATAATATACATTTAAGCTGCTTAACTGTTTTTTTAAATAAAAAATCTCACAGTAATTAATTTTATTACATGTACATGTTATACACATAGCGGTCACTACATGATTGTTAAGGTAACGTAAACTAATAAGAATAGATACGTATGGTTGTTTTGATATGTTAGACGATTTTAGAATATCATTATATATACATGATTCTCTTTAGAGTGTAAGAGCAAGAAGTAGGATTTTTTCGAGGCTACGATATTGAGTGGCAGAATTTCGATCCACAACTCAATGTCCTACTTTACGAAAACTGATCAAAGGTCAATCATTCCCTTGGTTCACTCCGAATTTATATTGGATGAAGATATATAATAAACAGGGTGTTTCAGATGTAGTCAGAGGGAAATACATTTTATGAATTTGATCCAAAAATGTTTTAAATAGACGTCTTCAAAGTTTTCATTTTATTTTCAATATTTATGATTCACATTTTGTTAAACTAAAGACAATTTTTGAAATATGTTATATAGAATATAATAAATTAAATCACTTTAATACAAGTGATATAAAATTATTAAAATATTTTATGGTGAAGTGTTAATTATTTATTTATAAAATGGTGCCACAAAGTAAATTTGAAGAAGAAACATGATATTTTTGTTTTAATATTATATTTTTCTATTAATCGCTAACAAAAGCTTTATTTTTACAGCATACGTGTTACCAAATTTCATCACTTACTTACTTACTTCCCATTACGCCTTTCCACACTCTTCTGTCCCGACATACAACTCTTGCCTCATCCACATTCATACATATTATGAGGCTTCTAATGGGACCATCTTCCAGTATCTGGTTAATCTAGTCGTGCCACGTCTTCTGCGGTCGCCCTCACTTTCTAACACCGTCAACACTTGCGTTATGTACCTACCTTTCTTACCATTCTTTCCTCATTCATTCGCTCAACATGCCCAAACCACTTGAGCGATCCTTTTTAATAATATTATTTAATTGTAATTTTAATAGAATTAATTTCATCACAATAGGTTGAATATTTTATACACTCTTTCTCCAAAATCATAAAAAAATATCCTCCGAGACGTTGCATATCGGATAATTCAAAGTTCAATGAATTGTTAATGATGTCTTCTAACCATACTTTTCTGCAACTGTTTCTCGCACAATATAGGTACACACATACGCAAATGGATATTGAAAGTATTTACGTGTTTTTTGTTTTCAGAGTACTGAAAAATGACTTTCGTGGTGACGTTTGGGGCCACAACGGACCAGAAGTGATAACAAGAGTAATGGCAAATGTTTGCAATACTTCTGATATAGTACAAATGACACCCGAAGTTTGCCACGGTAAAATATCAATTGTTCATCTTATTTCAAATAGGTTTGATTATATAGAAAACCTGTTAAAATAGAATATAGAATAAGAATACAAATATCTGGGTGCCTTTTGATCATTCAAATTATTCAATGGTCAGTTAGGCACCAAAAGACTTTTTAATTTTAAGGCCCGCTCCACACTAGGCATATCTTCCGTCGCGTCAAATCCGCAACCGAATTTAGCAGTCACATACAATATTCCGCGGTGAATTCACTCTGCGGACGATCCGTAGAATGTGGCGTATTCCATTTTAAAACATGAGACGCGACCTCACCGATTTTACCTTGACGTGAGTTCCGCGGGCGAGTATATTTAGAGATAAATCTGAATACTATGTACCTACACGTGTTGAGATTTTGATGTGGAAGTGAGCTCAGAGATCAGATTGAGATAGGCGGAAGTATACAAAAACGAATGAGCATGACGTTCGACCTGGCAGTGACTTTAGATACGTGCGCACAAACGTCACATATGGATCTGTAGAATGATTATTATAACCATAATTTTGTAATAAATGTAAATTTAGAATAACTTAATAGCAACAAACATGAGATACATGTAAATAAGAATGATCATGATCTTGTCTTACATCTTTTGATCAACCATTTCTCACACGAGTCTGCACATACCGGATCAGTGGTAAATACCACACTTGCACGACCATAATACTATTACAGGTAAATAAGTAATACCGTCGGTAAAGATCCTTACAATTATATATTCTGAAAATGCATATATAAATAGATGGTAGAAATATTTAAATTTACCCACCTTACGAACGGAACATCAGAAAATAATGGACATTATTTGGCGAATTTCAGAGTCAAAAATCTCAAGGGAACAAAATGCATAGATTGTGACGAGTCGTGAAATCTTAAAAATCTGATCCGTGCACGAGCATTCAATTCCTATTGCTAAAATGTATTTATAGGTAGTCAGCATATAACTGTTTTGAAATCTCCTAGAAGTCAAAACTTTTTGGCAATGTACTAAAATACTAAATACGTTGTGGTAAGGCTGCCAGAATCTTATAAGGCCAGAATTAGAGGCTGCTGGGATCGAAGAACGCTATCAACCTGGCAGATGTATACTAATTGAGTTTGACCCTCATTCTATCTCTTTTGTATTAAGTAACGTTTCTAGGTAAAGTAAGCAAATTTTAGAATGCCACCCTGCAATTTTTATTATTACTGTATTTTTTTTTCTTTTAAAAAAAATGGAGATGCGAACACGGATTACGTGTCGCATCAATATTCATACTTTTCTCAACCAAAGCCAAAAGCCTGTGCTATGAAAATAGGACTAACGCGCTGGTGCTCTGGAATGGGGCTCGAACCACCGACCACCAGATCACTAGGCGAGCGTCATGACCACTACGCCAACAAGCTACCAATTTGTTTTATCATTTAGTTACAAAATGCAATTAAATGAAAAAAATAACGAAAATTCGTATAAAATGATCCCGTTCACTACGAATGAGTCTAAATAATTTTGGTGGATGTAATTAGCAGCGGCATTCACAACCATGTAGATTAAGCGTTTAAATCGTGTTGTCTTTTGAAATTCTGTAGCTTTATATATATAACCCGGTTTTAATATTTCAATGCAATGCTGTCACCCTTTGTCAAATTTTTAAAATATAATATATCTCGGTCAAAATACCCTCACCACCAGGATTTGCAGTTTATATAACCAGTTGCATCGAGACGGGATGTGGTGGATGTGTTAAGCAGTACTTTAAACAACTTAAAGAAAAAGTCTGCACCAATACACTGTAACGAGGCTAAAAAGAATTGCGCACTTCTGTCACACGTCACAACAACAGTATCGAAGATTCCAGAACGGCCTAACATAATCTACGGCTTCCGAAAAGCATCAAGAAACATCTACAAAAGCCTGGAAGCCACGAGGAAGTTCTCGTAAACACTAGGAACTCCTAGAAGGCTCGATATCAGCAGATATAAATAGGACCGTGCACGGGAGTAAGTTAGTTGTTGTTTTGGGCGCGCTTGACAGCGATACCAAAGCGAAGTTAGCCGCAAATTGTGTATTGCCAGGGCGGCCAAAGAAGCGGTAATTTGACAGCGAATTATCTGGAAAAGTTCTTTCGTAGCGAAATAAACCGAAGCGAAATAATACATGCTGAAATTGGGATGGAATGTTCTAGTGAATAGTGAATAAAGTGTTAAAGCGATTATAAAGTGTCGATAGAGCGATAGTGTGTGATAGAGTTACATTAAATAGTGTTATGTGACTTTGTACATTTGCTAATCAATTAATCAGCAATTAATAAATCCCGTATTAAATTCCAGCGTTTCATTAATTCCTTCTGCAGCCACGACGCGTGACAATACACATCATCCATTAGCCGCTCCTAGTGTATTCCGAAACTGCCGGGTTTTATATATTGACCGCAACATGTTTTTGTGTTCTACCTGCCGTATGATAGTTTTTAACTTATAATGTATATTCATTATATTCAACATTCAACATTCTTTTATTGTGTTATTTCTTTTTTTAAATTTTTTTTTACTATTTTTTTAATGCGCATTTCTTTTTTTATACTATTTTTTTAATGTGCATATCTTTTTATGCATGACTTTTTATGCAGACACTCTTAATTGGAGAGTTGACATAACCATTTATTTTGAATGTATTAAATTTATATATTATCAGTGTGTGTATGTTTCACACAAATTAAAATAAAACAATATGTGACCCTTCTAATATTTTCTCAAAACATTTTTTGGTCGAATTGTTTTACCACGATTTTGAGAAATAGGCCTTTAAATTGAATCCTTTACCGATAAATTTCCGCTTTTTTATACTAGAGGTTAATTCTAATATGTGTTTTAAATATATTTTTTATATTCACTTGAGTACTGCCTGTACCGACGGGACACCATTGTTGTATCGGTTGCGGTATGATTTGGAATAACCGCTCAAACCTTCTGAATAAAAATATTTCTCTCAATAATTATTATTTTGTGTCTTTTTAGGTTTTCAAGTGTTAGCAGAGGACGTATTTTATGCAATACGCTATCCAGTTTGGGATATTTTTTTTTCGCCTGGGCATGTGGATAAAGTTCTTAGAATGGTTAATAAGTCGTACGTGGTTCATTTATGGAACAAGTTAAGTAGCGACCATAAAATTACACATCCAAAGGAAACAGATGTAGCTTATACTCGTTTAGCTAAAGCGAAATGTCCCAATGTGTTTGAACAAGTTGATTCTGTATTTTAAGATTAGTTTTGCACGCTGATATGAAAAAATTATTGTCTCTTTGTGAACATTATGTGACCTTACTTGTACATATTTAGTACACGGTTAACTAGGTGAATTGTTACCTATTTGGCATAAATTTTTCGATTTTGGCTTGAAAAGAGTACATTATTCGTGAAATGACGATATTTCTGTTAAATTAATGTGTATTATAGATGTCTCACAGAGACGAAGCTGTATTTTTGTGGGAAAGTAGGTATAGAAGTCTTTTTGGGTGTATATAGAGCTTTCGGCCTATCGCACTGCTGGCTTGAGTGATCACTTTACACAACGTAACGTTCGCCATTTCCACCCATGATAGAATATACCATGTCTACTAATTTTTGGAAGTTGTATATATATTTTAAATTACGTACCACGCTTTACATGTGTGTTGTAAGCATCCTCCACGCGGCCTGCAACAAAGCTTTTTCATCACCCCTAAATGCCCACAGATGTCGCTAATTGTTCTAATGTCGCCAAATGAGACCTCTATAACTGATTACGGAATTTTGATAGCAATATCCTTTATCTGTGTAATGAAATTCATCCGAATTACTAGCATTACACTAGGATATGCCAGAAATATTATTTCGAATTTTCTTAAATTAAATTCCTTTCATTATTTTTCACTTACGCTTCTTTTGGCGCATTCAGGGTAAATATTTTATTGTAACTGAAGTTGCGCACGGGCATTTTGCGCATTGTAGCGGAACTGCGTGTAGCGGGAAGCAGCCTGTAGCGGAAATGCCAGACCATGAAGTTAGTTGTTAAAGTTAAATTTTAGAATTCGTGAACATTGCATTGTGTAAAGTTTAAGGCAATTTAAGCGAGCTCATGCAGGTCATAAGCCCTGGGTCACCCTATACAAACTTTTGTATATACTTTCACAGATAAATAGCCAAGTCTCCATGAAACTTCTATAATTTATCTTAATTAACAAATTTAATAGACAGTAAATATGTAAAAATTTAGAGGGAAGGTACTTTCAGATATGTATATATATGTGGTTTATTTACTATATGATGCAGTTGTGGAGGTACTTGCATATTTATTATGTCGCCTTTCGCTCCAAATATTATAAATATTTAAATCCTTTCTATTCTCTGATTAAATTCAGTGGAACCTTTGTACATATACGATATTATTTTATAATAGATTTACATATGGGACTATGAAATATTTAAACATTTGTCTATTTCATTACATTTTTTACAAGTCGATTTTTTACTCATGGCACTCTGTACAGTCGGCTACTGACGAATCTGTTTCGAATACAAATTTTTATCATAACTATATAACAGTACATATATTTGCTTAATCTTGAAGTATTTTATGGCTAGTAATTTAAATAATATTAATAATATCGTAATAATTAATGAC
>JADDOH010006419.1:0-37690 GCA_016648135.1 Agrypnia vestita
AAAACACATACATACAATCGATAAAAGAATAAGAAAAACATGTCCAATAGTGGGGTTGTGTGAGTGTGTATTTGTGTGTTTATTTATTTATTTTGTTTTGTGAAAAATTAAAAGCAAAACGATCTTAAAAATTTTCCACTGAATTTAAAAATTTACTTTAACTTACATTAATAGTTTATTGTGTTATAGCGAATAGTACTCTTCCAGTAATATATTGTTCGAGAATATTCACTGTCTATGTAACATAGTTATTTTGTGGATCAATCTTACTGCCAATAAAAATAATAATAAATGGTTACAAATTATGTTTAAATTCCGCAACGGAGGGAGCTAATACGTCACTGTGCGCGGAGAGTCGCGGGCAAAATACAGGATTCATTGGATGATTCACGAGAAAAGATCGCCCAAAATTAATTTAAAATTAGGTATAGTACCTTTGGATGATTGTTATATCTAGGTGTGCAGTGTGCACGTGGTGAATATATGGAAATTGATCCCATGATATAGCGGCCAAGAAACGTTAAATTTCCGATAAGGACGGGTGAAAATACGAGGGAACGGGACATGATAATGGTAGATAGTGAAGAAACACCAACTATGATTAGGGGAGTACCCGATAGATTGTGGTTACGGTTGATCAAACGACAATATGGATTGAACTTAGAAATTAAATATTAAAAATTAATTATCGCGCTTGCGAAGCGAAAAATATACCGTCCGAAGCCACCAAGTCCGCCCCAAAACCTAGGAAGAGACAACAACAGAAAAGGTGGAGTCAATGACGGCTGTAAGTGATGTCGGGGTTGTGGACTGCAAAAATAGACCTTAGTAGGCGGCATTCTGATATCAGGGGTGGCATAGATTAGTGAAGCCGAAGAGGCGGGACATGGGCCCTTTTCCCGCTAGGGGGGTTTTAAGATGTCAAGACACAGCAGAATTCAGGCAGTTGGTGTGAACGTCTACGGGAGTGTGAAATCCGCGTCGGTTGTTTTTTTGAGTGAAAGTTACCGTCGACTTAGAGTGTCCCAGTGGTTGAAAATTATAGTTTAATTTCAAGTGAAAGTTGTGTACGGGTAAATATACTCTTCGACATTGTTGGTTGCTCACGTTAAAAGAAAAGGGGGGTACGGGTTTGATTTTATTTTATAAAGGGTAATTAATTTGGCATATTAGAACTTCGGAAATTACTGCGCTTTATTAAGTTGATTAGTCCGGCATATATAGAACTGATATTTGCAGATCTCCGGAAACTAGCTGTGCGTTATAAAGATACCTATTTTATGCTAAACACGCGGGAAATTGTTAATAAATCTTGTAAAAATACCTATCTTATGCTAAATACGCGAGGTCCTGTTAAAAGAGTTTTAACTCAGAGTACGGGATTGATTTTATTTTATAAAGGTAATTAATCTGGCATATCGGAACTTCGGAAATCACTATGTTCTATAAAGTTAATTATTTTTGTCGTCTTACTAGGTTCACAGAATAATATTCGCAGAATTTCAGGACAAGGTAGAGTTCAAATTTAGTTAAATTTTCGTTTTACTAAGTATAGTATTGGCGGATCTCTGGAAACTAGCTGTGCGTTATAAAGATACCTATTTTACGCTAATCACGCGGGAAGCTGTTAAAAGATCAAGGAGTTGTTACTAACAGATTCGATTTTAAATAAGTCTTATAAAATACCTATCTTTTGCTAAATACGCGAGGTCTCATTTTAATTTTTACATTTGTAAGGCATATAATATTTCGTTATATGAAATGTTTCGATTAGACCGGGTTTATTTTAGTTATCGAAAGAATATTTAGTTTATTTTAATAATTTTTTTTGTTTATGTTTAATAGTAAGAGTCCGTTAAAATTATAGCGAATAAATTCTGGGATTAAAAATACGTCTAGTGAAAAATATATAGCTGATCTCGCGGGGTATCAGGTTCAGCCCATAATAATCTAGATTTTCATTTCGTTTAAAATTATATAGAGTAATTCCGTGAGAATCGGGGTTTATTTACAATTTCACAGATGTATAAATTCCATTATTCTAGAAAATTATATAAAATAATCTCGTGAGAATCGGGGTTTATTTACAATTTCACAGATGTATAAATTCCATTACTCTAGAAAATTATATAAAATAATCTCGTGAGAATCGGGGTTTATTTACAATTTCACAGATGCATAAATTCCATTATTCTAGAAAATTATATAAAATAATCTCGTGAGAATCGGGACTTATTTACAATTTTACAGATGTATGAAATTTCATTATTCAAAAAAAATTATATAAAATAATCTCGTGGGGGTCGGGGTTTATTTACGGTTTTACAGAAGTACAAGTTTCACTATTTTATAAAGTATATAAAATTGCTTCCGTTCGGCCCGGGTTATCTTATATTATATAGGAAAACATAGGTCCCGCGCTATTAAAACATATAAAAACGTTTCATGTGGCCGGGATTATTACGCGCGTTGGGGAAAGTCTATAAGGTAAAAATATGTTTAATTTGATTCTGGTTATTTTATATTTTATGAAAGATATTTGCCTCGCTGACTTAAACTATGAAAAAATGTTTCAATTAGTTCTGGTTATACTTTAGGAGTGATGTAAACTTCGCGGTTGTATAATTTGGGTTACTTTGTATTGTACGAAAACGTAAATCTCGCGTATAAAAACGCGTATAAAAAAAAAACGTAAATCATGTATTCAAACATATAAAAACTTCTAGTACATTGTTTCGATAGACCGGGGTTGTATTATACTTATAAAGATGTTGTAGGGCCTCGTTATATTGAAAATATATAAAAAACCGCCTGGGGCCGGGTCTTCTTATTTATAAACTATATAAGATTTCGTTACATTTAGTTATATAAAATGCTATCGTTCGGGAATTCGCGTTTCATTTTAAGCATATATAAATATAGGGTCCCGTTTTTAAACAATGTTAGTGTTTCGTTTAGAATTCGCGCCTTCATTTAATAAATATGAAACATGTAGATTTCAATTAGAACTATTTTAAAATGTTTCGTTTAGAAATTCGCGTCTTGTATTATAACTGTGAAACTTATAATATTCGTGTTGAGCTAAACGTGTGAACATAGAAACACTTCAGTTTTGACCGCTATTTTGTTTACTATGCCTAGGACGTTCTTGCGGTGTATTAGACTTGATGGTAAAATTTAAACTCTTACTCTGTTTAAAATATACGTAGTGTCTCCGCCTAGATTGGCTTCACGATATACTTTATGAAATTTGTAAGTTCCGCTGTCCTAAAATTATATAAAATTACCTTCGTTTAGATCGGGTTATATCATATTCCTCGTGGAACGCGTAAACCTCGTTGTCCTGAAACTAAATAAGGATGTTTCATCTAGACCGGGTTCATTTTACATTTTAGGAAGAATATAAATCCCGCGTCTTTCACTACATAAAATGGATTTGGTAAGATTGGGGTTGTTTATACTTGTAGAAATTACAGAATCCCGTTATTTCTAAACTATATTAAAATGATAAATTATATTAAAATGATTTAAACTATATTAAAATTTGCCGGAGAGTAGATATCAAATATTCGAGATGATAATAAATTTATATTAAGAATAATATTAAGAATAAAACTAAATCGGCGGACCCTAAAAGTAATATGTATTGACCTTATCAAGATGTAGACTAGTGGGGTTTTATTATAGAAACAATTGACTGTTCTGTGGCACCTACTTGTCCGCGGCATCCTCGATAAATGATAAAAACAAGTGGACAAGTGGTCGCTTCGCGGGTTTGTTAAAACTTATAAATGCATGGAATCCTAGATTCAAAGCTTAATCCCGGTATTTCGGATAAATATAAGAATAGGTAACATCGGAAAATAACGGGTAACGGTTTTATGGAAAATATCGGTGCGTATGATCATTAGAGTATGATCATTAGAATTAGAGTTTAGTTTCGGTGACCCGGGAAGTACGGATGCGTAAGACAGAAATAAGGACTCTGTTGCAGAATTATTAAGATATATAAATACTTACAATTGTCGAGCTAGAGTCTAATTCCGGTATCTCGAGGAATATAAACTTAAAGAAAAGAAAATAATGTCTAGTTTCGGTTTGGTTAGAGTATATACACCGTATAGTTACAGAGGCTAGATACTAAGCCCCAGCTTCGGAAATTTAAAAAACGCGTGATGGCAGGGTCAAAGGTTAGGTCGCGAACTATAGTTAATTAGGGGCCTGTGAATTGTATGCGCGTGCAAGGCAAGTGTCCGCAATCCTTAGGTATAAAGTGAGGTACATAAAGTGAAACTACGATGCACTGGAATGGATATAATCGGCGGCAGATGGGTAAGTCATGTCATCCTCTTTCCGTTTTGAGATTATAACGATATATAAAGGTGGCGCACGATTAAGAAGAATGGTCTCGGGTTCGACACCCCAGACAGAGACGGAAGAAGCGCCGACAGTGAAAGCTAACCCCTGTACCGTAAACTTTACATATGTTTTTCCACAGGTGTTGTTTGCATGTTGAATCCGTACTGACCATAATAGGGGCGAGTTAATTTGCCAAATTAACCCTTCTCTGCATGTGTGTGAACTTCCAGGGATCGCGCGGCCCATGTGCTCGACGCCGAACTTATTTATTCATTTCTATTTATTTATTTAATTGATCGCTTGATCGATTGAGTGGTTCATTAATCAATTAGGTATTTATTTGTCTATTCATATGCCGCGTCCCTGTTATATATAGTCGGGAGGCGTTTCGATAGCATCATCATCATCATCACCATCATTAGCAGTGTCCCAGTTGTATATCGTCAGGAGACGTTCAATAGTATCATCATCATCATCTTCATTAGCGGTGTTCCAGTCATATATAGTCAGATCAGAATCATCATCATCATCATCATCATAAGCAGTGTCCCAGTTGTATATCGTCAGGAGACGTTTCAATAGTATCATCATCATCATCTTCATTAGCGGTGTTCCAGTCACATATAGTCAGGAGGCGTTCTGATAGTATCATCATCATCATTAGCGGTGTTCCAGATATATATCGTCGGGAGGCGTTGCGATAGTATCATCATCATCATCGTCATCACTAGCGGTGGTTCAGCTTTATATCGTCAGGAGGCGTTTCGATAGTATCATCAACATCATCATCATCAGCAGTGTCCCAGTTATATATTGTCAGGAGACGTTTCAATAGCATCATCATCATCACCATCATTAGCAGCGTCCCAGTTGTATATAGTCAGGAGGCGTTGCGATAGTATCTTCATCAACATCATCGTTAGCAGTGTCCCAGTTATATATAGTCAGGAGGTGTTTCAATAGTATCATCATCATCATCATCATTAGCAGTGTCCCAGTTATATATATAGTCAGGGGGCGTTTCGATAGCATCATCATCATCATCATCATTAGCGGTGTTTCAGCTATATATCGTCAGGAGTCGTTACGATAGTATCATCATCATCATTAGCGGTGTTTCGGCTATATATAGTCAGGAGACGTTTCGATAGTATCATCATCATCATCATCATCACTAGCGGTGGTTCAGCTATATATCGTCAGGAGGCGTTTCGATAGCATCATCAACGTCATCATTAGCGGTGTCCCAGTTATATATCGTCAGGAGGTGTTTCAATAGTATCATCATCATCATCATCATTAGCGGTGTCCCAGTTATATATAGTCAGGGGGCGTTTCGATAGTATCATCATCATCATCATCATCATTAGCGGTGTTTCAGCTATATATCGTCAGGAGTCGTTACGATAGTATCATCATCATCATTAGCGGTGTTTCGGCTATATATAGTCAGGAGACGTTACGATAGTATCATCATCATCATCATCATCACTAGCGGTGGTTCAGCTATATATCGTCAGGAGGCGTTTCGATAGTTATCATCAACATCATCATCATTAGCAGTGTCCCAGTTATATATCGTCAGGAGACGTTTCAATAGTATCATCATCATCATCATCATCATTAGCGGTGTCCCAGTCATATATAGTCAGGAGGCGTTCCGATAGTATCATCATCATCATTAGCGGTGTCTCAGATATATATCGTCAGGAAACGTTACGATAGTATCATCATCATCATCATCATCACTAGCGGTGGTTCAGCTATATATCATCAGGTGACGTTTCGATAGTGACAACATCATCTTCATCAGTGATGGCAGGGTTCCAGTTACACATCAGTCGGAGATAATTAGGCAGATCCCATCATCATCGATGGCAGGATTCTAGCTGTACACCATTTGGAGAAAATACACCGACATCCCTGGCCAGGGGCTAGGCATATCCCTACTGTCCAGATCCACCTTTCCATCTACTAATACGAGGGGTCATGGCCTCGTGAAACCACATGGCAACCAACCATTACAAATATTTATTTATGTATTGTATATGTAAGTATATGTATGTATATTATATTTTATTAGTATGTATCTATTCGTACGTAGTGTATTAGGGGGCTCTTCACGGGTGGCACAACACCCGTGCGGATGTCTTCCCTCGTCTGGAATGGATTGAACGTATTGATGCATACCAGATTATAATAAGTACTACCTGGGAGGGTGATTGCAGTCACTGTAGTGTCGCGAATGGCCAATGGGCTGTAGTTGCTCACAGGCGAGGGTTGGGGAGCCTAGGAAACTCCCCTTCCCCACTCGCATATTTTTGACTTGACAGGTGGCCCGGGACCATCTTTACAGTAGCTTCAGTATATATACCGTAGTTTAACTTAGTTTAACCTGGAGGAGTTGGAATTCGGGGGGCAAACTGGCTCTGAGCCCGGACGCCAGACACTGACGCGAGGGATGGTGCGGTACTTTGCACAGAAGAGGCCCAACATGAAAAGGCGCATCCAGGCTCAGGTCAACGTATCCGGAACTCGTGTCGGGAGAAGGAAGATGGGATCAGTCACCGATGAGCCTTTGGGTACGGAGGGGCCGAATTTAAAGCAACCACATTTTCCGCGTACACATACATTTACACATACCTTCTACAAACCCCTTATCCATTAGAACCCAACGTACCACTAGAATGAGACATAGGGCCAGATACAGGTGACGGAACTTAGGCCGGCTAGTAAATAAACGTAACAATGTAATTGATATAAAGATAATGCAGAGTAAATATAAAAGATCGTAAGGAATAAGCACAGCGAGATAACGGCGGAAGATAAAATTATTAATCAGCGAGGGCGTCGAAGACGGAATCATCCATAGGAGCGGCTACGAAGGACTCGAGGGCTTTCAGGGGATCTATGTACTCTATATGTGCATGCGCATGTGATAACGGCACGTTACTAACCTTTCCAGTGGATGGCGGTCGATCCCATACAGGTAGGACAATGGGGGATCGAGCGGAGAGGGCGTGGGAGCAGAGGATCGCGCACTCTGGAAGCGCAGCTACACCAGATGCAGTGGTTTCAGTCCGTAGGAATGATAGGTAAATAATATAGGGCCACGGAACATAGTATGTTTAGCAATTGCACCGTAGGGCTTAATTGACGTGCTAGGTAGTTTTGTTTGCGTTTTCCATGAACATTCACGAACTTCATACCCCAGTATTTAATTTAAGTTTAGCTTGCGTTAGGGTTACCACAAAACCAATTCATCCCCTATAGTTCGAAACAAAAAATTACACAACGTGAACTGGGGAGGTCTTGAATAAAGCGAGGGTGTTTGGAAATACTACGTTAAAAGCCGTAGAGCCTTCACCCGACGTAGATAGATAGCTTGTTTGCCTCTAACAAGGCGTAAACTCAGTTAGGAGTAGGATCGAGCTGAAAGGCGAAGAAGTGGAGCCATCACAAGTTATAGGTATTCCTAACTATAGCCATATTTTTCAGATTAAAATTTATTTAAATCTCCTAATTTTACTATTTGTTTTAAAAAGACCAGAATTTTGTTAATTAACTTTAAATAATTGTTTATAAATTATATTTCGGTAGTATTTAAATCGTTTTATCAAAATGACAGAATACATCAAGCTGAGCATTGTGGCTGAATGGGTTAATATATATAATATTCATAATAGTGACGATTAAACTGATATTTTTGCCAGGATATTTGAGATTTATATCTGATAATCAGTGATTGGTAACTGAGATTTAACTGTTGTCTCGTACAAATGGTTGCCTGTCAAATTGTGAAAAATCAGTTACCAATCATCAATACAATCAGATATAAATCTCAAATAAAGGTTATTTTGTCGCCAGTTAAAATACCATCACTACTAATTCATGTCTGTGCTGTTGTCATTCACTTCGGAGATCAAAAACTATGTTTTTTTCTTCTTATTATTTTCCCACACTTTACTTAGGCCTGTTAATTTTTTAAAAATACTATATCTTACTTAAATTTATTGTTTCAGAGGTAAGTTTGTAGAACTCCATAATCACACATATGGAAATAAAAACATTATCTTATGGTTTTGGTGTGTCCAAATGTACATTTACCTACCAAGAAAAATTTGGGCGAGCTCATAATGTGGATGCCGGAAAGGCACCGTATTTGTTGCCATTAATTAGGCAGATGTACTTCTAGTATAGCCACATCCACTAGTTCCTAAGCTACCGTATGTCTCCTTTAACTTGTAATATTTGATACTATTTTAATAAATGTCTATTTCTGTATGGGAGAGGTATAGTGAGTGGAGACCTCTCCAGGTCGCGTCGCCCTTTACACGAAGACGGCCTTTTAGAGTAAAAAATTGTCAACCTGGAAATGTATGAGTAGGGTTAATATGTCAACTTTCGCGCATAAAACAACCTTGGGAATGTGGTGGACGTCCATTCACTGGACGTCCCTAAAAAAAGCTTCTAAGCTACGACAGGTATCGTAAGTTATTTACATTTTCATAGCACAATGAATTGGAAATAGGAAAAATGTCGATGCGATACATATTATGGCTTTCTTGGACATCGGATTTAGGGAGTTTACTTTTCAAAGTCATTCAAACCAACTACTTCAAAGCACATGTACTTTGGCGGTTGAAAATTTTAAAAATATATTTTTATAATATATATAAATATAATTTAATCTAGCATAAATACTCTCGCCTAGTGATCGGAGTTTTGAGCCTTGTTCCAGGAGACCATCAAGTTAGTCCAATTTGAATAGCACAAGAACTTAGCTTAGTTTGATAATAGTAAAGAGTAATGTTACTGTTAATTGAGTTCCTAATGGCACACATCTCTATTATTTAAAAAGATTCATTCTACTGCCTCTCATAGAACCACTAGCATAAATTGAGGTATATGAAGCTGATTTTTTCAAGGGCAAGTATCCCCAGTATTATTGAATGCCCGGATTTCAAAAAATAGATCGCAAGTATTAAAAAAGTTATTGAGTTTTAAAGTTGCAAAATTTTTACTGTATATTTTGACATTTGAAATAAAGTACCTAATCTTATGTAACCAAACATTTTAGCAACCAAGCAACCAAGGCAAGTTAGTCCTGTTTCATAGCACAAGTGTTTAGCTTATTTTGAAAATAGTCACAGTATTAGCAAAGTTATTTTAACCGGTGACACACTAACAGTTTTTTGAGATTTGTATCTGATTGCAGTGATGATTGATAATTTATCGCAATTCGACAGGCAAACATCAGCACTATACAACAGTTATATCTTAACGGTTATATAGTTATATAGTTATATAGTTAACGGTTCGACGATCACTAAAGAATATTGATGTGAGACGTATTCCGTGTTTGCATCTCTATTTAAAAAAAAAAAGACCTAACTAACCTAAGCTAATCCAAAATAGACTAGCTTGTTGGTTTAGTGGTTATGACTCTTGTCCAGAGATCCAGTGGTCTGTGGTTCGAGTCCCATTCCTGGACACCAGCAAGTTATTTTTCTTTTTTATAGCACAGCACGTATTCTGTGTTCCCAACTCTATTATCAAAAAAATATATAATTTATTGTTAGAATATGTAATTAAAAAATCTCATAAGTTGCTATATTCACTATGTTTCTCTCTTATCCATCGATAAAGTGTTTCAAATATAAAAATGTATGGTAAAAATTTCAAAACACCAACGACCTAATCAATATAATTTCATTTTTGAAATCAGGGCCCTCAATTAGAGCTTGTCCAATGTAAATTGGCGTGCGGCGACTTTGGAATTAAAACCCGCCTTGCCCGCATCCGGCGGTAACCCCTCGCCCTGTCATTCAGTTCAATCTCGTACTTGCGCGTGAGCTGTGACATCTTGATTTCCAATATACACTGAATTATGTCCAAAACAGTCTTGCAACACCTTGCAGGGGGTGCAAGAACATTTGCCAATGTAGTTTTAAAGTTTTGCAAAGCTGAAAACGCAAATAATCAACCAATATTACCGTTTGACAGGACTCCAGATAGAGTGGCCGCCATTGTTTCTTTAGTGTTGTCCGACCAAATTTCTATTAAAGGCTCCCACACCGGTCACCGGACACTCTATATATTATGTATTGTGTAATAAATTTACACCCCGGCAACTTCTGTTTCGCGACAGGGACGCCCTCCCTCGCACGCCAATTTATACTGGTGGCACTCTATGAATACTTCTTCAATTTGTTCGCATCACTTTTTAGATCCTCAAGTGCATTGCAAATACATAATATCATATATTTTTCAGATGTTCTTTTCTTTTTCTGATTGACTGTTGAGGTTAATGGTTAAAAAACTGAAAAGTAGATTCAGTTTTCATCTATGGTTCATGATCAGGTGTGAAAAGATAATAAATGGCAAGAATATGAAGATGGCAATTTTTATAGAAAAATTTAAAAAAAAATGGGAAAAAAACAACCAGAGTGTGAATATTTTTTCATTTATTAATTTTATCGTATTCCATTTCCTGAGAAGAAAAAGTTTGTATGTTAAAATTCTTACAGCTGGTGAGGTCCAAATGGCTGTAATTTTGGAAGGAGTGAATGTATAACAATACATAATAATAATAATGCATACATTTATATCAACATTACATATTTTATTCGTATTAAATTATATCTGAAGCTGCCATTTTTTTTAGGAACAATTTGTAAAGTTGATTGACATTAATAAATCCTTAAAGTTACATACAAACTTAATCTACTCACGTGAAGATATTGCACACAGCTCATGGGTCGCAAGTATACAAGTCATCGGTTTAAATACACACTGTTTTATAAAAATATATACGGCTAACCTATATTTGTAATTCATAGCTTCAAGTACATAAAACAATATTGATTCATTTGTCTGCGTCAAAAATAAAATAAATACACTTTACGCGAGTGGTGTGCTGCCTAAATAAAAAATGTGTCAATCATGTTCTCAAGTCAAATTCTTGAAACGGTTTGACTTGACCAGGTTCGATTTTTACCACAAATAAGACATTCTTACAAATTACTATACATTTACTATTATCTTTTCTGTTAAATTTTATATAATCATTATTTAGCTATGATATTTTTTAGTATTATATTTCTTATTATATAACAAAATACAAAGCATTTTCTTGTGCAGGCCGGTGGATGAGAACTCTACAGTATGTGTGCTGGTTGTAATATTTTCTGTGCAGCCATTAAATTATATGTTTTATTTAAAAAGTATTTTAAGCAAATTATTTTAAAATAAAAATTGGCGTTTTTCTTTAAATGCTGTAAATAAAATTATAAAGAACGTCAGCACTTTACTTATGCCTGTTAATTTTTAAAAAATACTATATCTTACTAAAATTAATTGTTTCAAAGGTAAGTTTGTAGAACTCCATAATCACACATACGGAAATAAAAATATCTTACAGTTTGGTGTGTCCAAATGTAGCTTTACCTACCAAGAAAAATTTGGGCGAGCTCATAATGTGGATGCCAGGAAGGCACCGTATTTGTTGCCATTTAATTAGGTGGATGTACTTCTAGTATAGCCACATCCACTAGTTCTTAAGCTACCGTGTATGTCTCCGTTGACTTGTAATATATGATACTACATACTTTAATAAATGTCTATTTCTGTGTGGGAGAGGTACAGTGAGTGGTGGCCTCTTCGGGTCGCGTCGCCCTTTACACGAAGACGGCCTTTTAGAGTAAAAAATTGTCAACCTGAGTAGGGTTGATGTGTCAGCTTTCGCTCATAAAACAACCTTGGGAATGTGGTGGACGTCCCTAAAAAAAAGCTCCTAAGCTATGACAGGTATCGTAAGTTATTTACATTTTCATAGCACAATGAATTGGAAATAGGAAAAATGTCGATGTGATATATATTATGGCTTTCTTGGACATCGGATTTAGGTTTACTTTTCAAAGTCATTCAAACCAACTGTACTTCAAAGCACAAGTACTTTGGCGGTCGAAAATTTTAAAAATATCACTTAATCAGCATTAATACTCTTGCCTAGTGATCGGAGTTTTGAGCCTTGTTCCAGGAGACAGTCAAGTTAGTCCACTTTGAATAGCACAAGTACTTAGCTTAGTTTGATAATAGTAAAGAGTAATTTTACTGTTAATTGAGTTCCTAAAGGCATACATCTCTATTATTTAAAAAGATTCATTCTACTGCCTCTCATAGAACCACTAGCATAAATTGAGGTATAGGAGGGTAACTCTGATTTTTTCAAGAGCAAGTATCCCCAGTATTATTGAATGCCCGGATGCCCGGATGCCCGGATTTCAAAAAATAGATTGCAAGTATTAAAAAAGTTATTGAGTTTTAAAGTTGCAAAATTTTTACTGTATATTTTGACATTTGAAATAAAGTACCTAATCTTATGTAACCAAACATTTTAGCAACCAAAGCGAGTTAGTCCTATTTCATAGCACAAGTGTATAGCTTATTTTGAAAATAGTCACAGTATTAGCAAAGTCATTTTAACCAGTGACACACTAACAGTTTTTTGAGATTTGTATCTGATTTCAGTGATAATTGACAAATAATTTATCGCAATTCGACAGGCAAACATCAGCACTATACAACAGTTATATCTTAGTTAACGGTTCGACGATCACTAAAGAATATTGATGTGAGACGTATTCCGTGTTTGCATCTCTATTTTAAAATAAAAGACCTAACTAACCTAAGCTAATCCAAAATAGAGTAGCTTGTTGGTTTAGTGGTTATGACTCTTGTCCAGAGATCCAGTGGTCTGTGGTTCGAGTCCCATTCCGGGACACCAGCAAGTTATTTTTCTTTTTTATAGCACAGCACTTATTCTGTGTTCCCAACTCTATTATCAAAAAAATATATAATATATTGTTAGAATACGTAATTAAAAAATCTCATAAGTTGCTATATTCACTATGTTTCTCTCTTATCCATGGATAAAGTGTTTCAAATATAAAAATGAATGGTAAAAATTGCAAAACACCAACAACCTAATCAATATAATTTAATTTTTTAAATCAGGGCCCTCAATTAGAGCTTGTCCAATGTAAATTGGCGTGCGGCGACTTTGGAATTAAAACCCGCCCTGCCCGCACCCGGCGGTAACCCCTCGCCCTGTCATTCAGTTCAATCTTGTACTTGCGCGTGAGCTGTGACATCTTGATTTCCAATATACACTGAATTATGTCCAAAACAGTCTTGCAACACCTTGCAGGTGGTGCAAGAACATTTGCCAATGTAGTTTTAAAGTTTTGCAAAGCTGAAAATGCAAATAATCAACCAATATTACCGTTTGACAGGACTCCAGATAGAGCGGCCGCCATTGTTTCTTTAGTGTTGCCCGACCAAATTTCTATTAAAGGCTCCGACACCGGTCACCGGACACTCTGTATATTATGTATTGTGTAATAAATTTACACCCAGGCAACTTCTGTTTCGCGATAGGGACGCCCTCCCTCGCACGCCAATTTATACTGGTGGCACTCTATGAATACTTGTGCCTTTGAAAAAAAATGCAAATACTTGCCCTTGAAAAAATCAGAGTTTTCTTCAATTTGGTCGCATCACTTTGTAGGTCCTCAAGTGCATTGCAAAAACACAATATTATCTATTTTTTAGATGTTCTTTTCTTTTTCTGATTGACTGTTGAGAGTTAATGGTTAAAAAACTGAAAAGTAGATTCAGTTTTCATCTACGGTTCATGATCAGGTGTGAAAAGATGAGGAAAGATAATAAATGGCAAGAATATGAAGATGGCAATTTTTATAGAAAAAATTAAAAAAAAAAAATGGGAAAAAAAAAACAACCAGAGTGTGAATATTTTTTCATTTATTAATTTTATCGTATTCCATTTCCTGAGAAGAAAAAGTTTGTATGTAAAATTCTTACACTTGGTGAGGTCCAAATGGCTGTAATTTTGTAAGGAGTGAATGTACAACAATACATAAAAATAATAATGCATACATTTATTTCAACATTACATATTTTATTCGTATTAAATTATATCTGAAGCTGCCTTTGTTTTTTAGGAACAATTTGTAAAGTTGATTGACATTAATCCTTAAAGTTACATACAAACTTAATCTACTCACGTGAAGATATTGCACACAGCTCATGGGTCGCAAGTATACAAGTCAACGGTTTAAATACACACTGTTTTATAAAAATATATACGGCTAACCTATATTTGTAATTCATAGCTTCAAGTACATAAAACAATATTGATTCATTTGTCTGCGTCAAAAATAAAATAAATACACTTTACGCGAGTGGTGTGCTGCCTAAATAAAAAATGTGTCAATCATGTTCTCAAGTCAAATTCTTGAAACGGTTTGACTTGACCAGGTTCGATTTTTACCACAAATAAGACATTCTTACAAATTACTATACATTTACTATTATCTTTTCTGTTAAATTTTATATAATCATTATTTAGCTATGATATTTTTTAGTATTATATTTCTTATTATATAACAAAATACAAAGCATTTTCTTGTGCAGGCCGGTGGATGAGAACTCTACAGTATGTGTGCTGGTTGTAATATTTTCTGTGCAGCCATTAAATTATATGTTTTTTTTAAAAAGTATTTTATGCAAATTATTTTAAAATAAAACTTGGCGTTTTTCTTTAAATGCTGTAAATAAAATTATAAAGAACGTCAGCACGTCATGTTTTGATGCATTCTTGATGTTGAGTATTAAAAAATATATGTTTATTCCACGATAGAATATTATTTCGAAAAATCTGCACCGTACTATGCAGAAAATAAATGCAAAATACAATGAAATTGACACATTTACAATAAACTGATGAAAGTGGGGTATAAAAGACATGATTGCTTACAAACACGATAAAAAAATAAGTTATTTTCGAATGTGACTATGGAAAGACAGTGCTTAAATAAATGTAATAAGTATGTATACAAAATAAACTTGAGCAAAAAATGCAAATAAATACCACTGCAATAATATATAATATTATAAACCATTAAAACCTTAATATTTAAAATAACAAATATCATGAATATTGACTGGCAGTTATGAATATCATGGACATACAAAAATCCTATTGAAAAATATTAAACATTCAGTCCATTTGTATTATTTGTTACAAAATTAAAATAAAATGCGACAGTATTATCTACATAGTCCATCGATAAAACATCTCATAAAAATACAAGTTTTGCTTAAAAATATACAATTTTCCACAGAATTAACTTCCGGTACTCGAACACACATTTGATATGCCACTCTGTACATATAGAATCTGTGCAATTGTACTAACAATAACTAGGCATATCCATATTTATCACAACTAAGTATTTTCACTTACTCTATGAAAGAATAAATTCATAAACCCACCGGGGTAAATAAATTAAACTTAAATGACAAAATGTATGTTCTTTATTTAAGAAGTCATGGGGATAATTATAAGAGTGGAGAATTATAACTGTCTTTGTTGCTAGTTTACTGGAGAAATGAAAGTTTGGCTCACAAGTAAAGGAACAGTAAAATAAAGGACATTTTACTGGTGAAGATTGCCTATCCGTATAATAAAACTAACTAACAGTGAATTTATATTTAAAACTTCCTCTATTTCACTTCAAGAAAATGAGAAAACAATTGGCTACGCAGTTCTGAGGAATATTCCACATCACTGATATTACGATTCTCAAACTAAAGTAATATGACTTTGTGGAAGAATGCAACGATGAATGTAGTCTTAATTCCTCGCCCAGTCGGGGAAAGACTTCACTTCGGGGTACACGATGCTGCCCCATGTTGGGAAGAATCCCCACGTGAGAACTGTTGTAATTAGTGTTGGAGCAATACCCGCTACAGCCTAGAAAAAGAGTGGAAATTTTTTAAAGATATAAAAATAAATATTAAATGTAATTATTATGAAATCCGACGCAGAATTGATTTGCCAGTATGGGCTTCCAGGATTTGTTTTGGTGATTCGAGACCAGTCTCGGGCTTAGAAAATGCTCATTTGTTCAATAATTACATTTATAAAAAAATGCCATAAATACAAAAATAACATAAACAATAATGCAAGATTACAAATATGTAGGTAATGATTTGAGTACCTACAGAAAAACCCTGATAATTCGAAATTCGCCATAATTTGAAATTTTTAAAACCCACAAGTCCCAAAATGTTAATTTCATAGTAGAACCCCGGTAATTCATAAATCAAAATGATTTTTAGCCCCTTGCGCCTTAAATCAATACATTTTAGTTTTCGTATATCCGCATAATTAGATTTTTATTAAATTTGACATTGAAAAAATATTTCATTTTTTTAGCATGTGAGAACAACAAATTCCTATGCCAAGATTGGGTACTGTAGTAATAGAAATGTCGCGGTCGCATAATAAGTATTGCGATTTCGAAACGATTTCTTGAAATATGCAAAAATGCAGACTGTTTTCACAAAATTAATGGCTACTGTCATGAGATTTTTGGTGAATTTCACAATTGCATCGCGATTTTTAATTTTTTTAAATAGTTTTTAGCCCCTTGCGCCATAAATAAATGCATTTTAGATTTTAGTACACACGATTTTAATTCTTTTTTGAAGTTTGTCAAAAATGAAAAAAAAATATTTCAATTTTTTTCGCAAGTGAGATCCACAAATATGTATATCAATATCGGGTACATATTTTTTATAACATAGGCTTTTCACAAAATCAATGAATTTTTAGCGAATTTCACAACCTTATCGCGATTTAAATTTTTTTTTTGTATCTTGAATTTTGAATTAACGGGGTTCTGCATAATTCTTTTTTTTTTTGGGGTCCCTTGAAATTCGAATTAACGAGGTTTTTCTGTATGTATTAAACAATTTTAATATAACAAATAATATTACTGAAGCAATAGTAAAAGCTGTTAGCATTTCGATATTTATTTTTGATATAATTTTGATATTATTTAAATTATTCAAAATATTAATTGCGAAAATTCAGGATTACACATACTAATCTCGGGAACAGTAAACTGGTAAATTGGATTTGATTCCCTGATTATAATACACGTAAAAGTGAATGAGCTCCGCAAATTAATGTCATAAATCTTAAGAGATCAACAATGCGCACTTTTTCTTGGGACTAGTTGAATAGGCTTGGAAGAAATTATATAATTACCATTGTTCCGGTCCTAATGTTAGCCACCCCGGCCACAATAGCGTTGGGCGGAGTCCCTACCGGCATGTGGAAGGCCATGGAACAAGCAATGGCTGCGGGCATCATCAGGTATAGAGGGTGGATCTCCATGGCCACAGACTGGAATTTAGAGAAAAAAATTATGTAACTGAGGTGTGATAATTAAATAGAGAAATTGAAGAAGGTAATGAAATAAATTAGTGACATACCATTTCAGCTAATACAGGCAAAATAATATTAGCGATGGCCACATTAGAAGTAAACTCAGTGAGGAGCTCGCAGATGATGACGATGATGAGCAGAATGAGATAAGGCGGCAATACTCTAAGACCTATCAGGGAAGTTCCGATCATGGCTGACATTCCAGAAGCCTTGCTGCCATCGGCCAGGGCAAATCCACCTCCTGGAAGAGAAATTAATATATTGTTTCTGTTTCTATAACTAGCTTTCGACAACCAACTATCTAATCGATTTATAGTTTGGTTTAGCATAGAGGAAAGAATTTTAAGTCTTATTATTCTAAAACACCATTTTCGTATCATTTACATTTCCATTTTCCGAGATCCAGTTTATCCTATGGCGCCGAGACACCTGAAATATCAGTTATACTTGATATTAACGTCACTGATATTCCATGCTTTTTGGTTTCCACAACTTAATATTCTACTAATTAAGATAAATTATAGAAATCTCACAGAGACGAAGCTATTTATGTGGGAAACGTGGCCACATTCTCAAGCGATAAAAAAAATAAGACAAATCATTATAAGTAATAATTATTTACCAAGCAAGAATAGAAGACCCCATGGGATTTTGTCCTTCAGTACTTTCCAGGTAACGATTCCGGGACTGGGCTTTGATGGCAAATCAGGAACTGAAAGGAAACAATAATTATATAAGTGAATACCATTCCACAACATTAATTTACCAATGAAATATAAAATATCAAAATACAAGTTTTCCTATCCAATGTTAATCTAAAGTTTCCTTTGGAATTAAAAAATTACTTTACATTGCAAGATACAAAGTTTGTGCGATAATTGATTTTTTATATCCATTTTTTTGCCTTATATATCAGTAAATATTTTTCAAGAGAACTACATTACTTGCAAATTGCTTTTAGTGTTGTTCTGTTGCAAAAAACTTCTAAGACAAGATACCGGTGAGCGTTGTTTTACTGTACTTACAACCTAATACAAATTGTATAAAGATCACATTGGTATAACGGTCGACTATTGCTGACCTAAGATGAAAATAAACCAAATTCACTCAAAAAAAAGTTTAAAGTGTGACAGAGAAAAATATTGTGTCTGTGTCTTCTAATATAAAAAAGATGGTGAAACTTTCTATTTTACTCTGCGGTGAATTTGGCTAAGGATTGCATATGCCTAAAATAAATATAATTTGTGTACAAGGGGATACAGCAAAAATTAAGTATTCTTTAAATTAAATCAATTTTGGACATGTACACAAAACAGATTTGATTACGATTTATGAGACTCTAACTGAATATTGAAATTATATTGGAAATCGGTTAATATGAAAATGTTATATTTTAATTTTTTGTTCATTTATGTTAAAGAATATTTTTATAAAAATTGCCAATGTTTTTGATGTTATAACACAACCCAACACAGCAAGATAATTATTATTTTTTACTTTGCAACACTACAAACATAATTTATTTAAACCTTCAATATGCACATTTACTAAAACAAATATTAGAATATTCTAAAATATTTTTTATTTTATTGTAGATTAATTTTTGTGTTAAATAAACTTTAATTATGCTGTGTGTTTTTGCAACTGTGTAATTTATTGCTTACTAAAAGACCAGATTTTTTTTCAAATGAACCGTTTTCTCATTTTAAATATTTTCCATTTAATAATTCCACATAATAATTTAACCCTTAAATGCATGAAGTCTGATTTTTGTGTGAAAAAAAAATTTTTTATAGAGTTTCACCCGTAGACTAAGGGAAAAATAGTAAAAAAATCATTGTTTTATTTTTTCAAAAAATTACCATGTGCCGTTTTCGACACCACATGCATTTAATGCTAAATTAATGCATGACTTCCTGTGCATTTAGTATAAAAAAGATAAAAATAATTGTATGAATACAAAATTGATAAACAAACCTGCTCGTTTTATATTTTTCTGGGATAAATCTGTCAAATAACCAAGATTTCTTTTGATCGAATATGGACATAAAGATAAAGACATCGACTTTTTCTATAATTTGATAGTTTAGTAAAAAATGGCCGTTTGGGCATGGACAAAATTATTATTTTTTTTTAATTCAATGACTGAGGAATACTTTTATAAGGATCGATATAATGACAAATATTTTGTGTGATAATTGAAAACAAAATCAATGTTCCGTTTTCGGCACAATATGCATTTAAGGGTTAAGCGTAATGTGTATAATATGCTTATGTATTATTAAGGAGTTTTCATTTAACTAGTAGTCAAAATTCAAGTATAGTTCTGTCAATTGAGGGTCTCTAAATCAGGTAATCAGTGTTTAAATTATAGATCTGTGGATCTATCTTAAAAATTTGTCCTAAATTTATCTGTTATTGTATCCATGTGCAAATTAAAATGAAAATGTAATGTGGGTTTTGGGAAATTACAAACTATTCAATGTATTTATCAAGCACACACAAGGCAAAATGAGACATTAGCGGAAAAATATTATAACTTAATAGTAAATAAAGAACAGAATGGTTCTGAAGGAAGTAATTTTTTTTAGAAAAGTAACATCAAAATCAGAAAAGGAACACACAATGGACAGCGCAACCTCAGTCGGTAACAGATCACACGGCTTCTAATATTTCCAAGACTGGCAAGCGGCGACTTCTTTGCTAATCATGCCAGATCATTTGAAGAGCGGTAAGAAAGAAAATTTCAAATGGCTTCATCTTCTCGTGACAATGAGTCATTTCAAGGGATGACAATCAAGTTCATTTGCAATATCTATCACCGCTTTCAAATTTCAGTTTGAATAAACATGTCACCATGAAACTATATTAATTTTCATTAGTTCATTAATTTGTAATTGTTTCAATAAATAATTAATGTTTTAAAATTGCATTTCAAACCCAAGCACCAAAACTTTTATTGTAACAGCAACCGGCCAAAAACCACGGGAGAAAAAGCATGCCTTCCAAACCAAAAATTCATAAACACTCTTCGTGGGAAACCAGGACAGAAAAAATTAGAATTGGTTAATAATTTTGTTTGTCATCTTGTAGAAGTATGTTTGGTATTGTCGTGAGTTGATGTCGCTGACTGAGGATGCGCTGAAAAATGATTTACGTCACTAAACCAATTTACCAAAATATATATTAACATTTCCAAGAACCAAAAACAAGAAGCATATTTGAAATTTCGTATTTGGCATATAATAGAACTAAAATTATGTAATGATGGTGATGACGATGATGAAGATACTGATGATAACTGATGATGGTGATGATGATGACGATGAGCCTTAAATAACCACTGGAGCTAATTTAAAGAAGTATCGATTTATTTATACAGCATGCTATTTTAATGGTGACCCCATAACAAATATTTCAATAATTGAATGTATCTATTCTATTAACAATAATGATTATTTAAGGGTATAATAAAATATGAACGGCTCGATTTTTTAAAAGTATTTTAATATGTATCTGTTTACTTTTTCACTATTTTTGGGCAAAATAAACGCCAGAATAAGAAAAAATATTTTAACACAAGTTTTGACATTTTTTAGTAAAAAAAACCATAAGTGGACTAGTTGTTAATAGTATGTATTCAGAAAAAATTAATAGTAATAGTGAAATAAAAAGTCAATTAAAAGTACACATTTGTGTACCTCAAATAGGTTATAATTTTTAAGAATATTATATAAGGTGATTATAGTATAAGCCTACATACAGCCGTGGTGCTATTGGGTCATATTAATAATATTTTTCCTCAATATAATTTATTTACCTTTGATATATGTATAGTAATAAACATATTGATACATATATGGAATAACAAATTGCCTAGCAATGGTGAAACTTGGCAGTTGATATATAAATATTACAAATAATAAATTGCGCAACATTTTGAAGTTATCTTCAGTTGATAAGTATATGTATGTATTACCTTAAAATAAATACAGTAAAACTCCGTTAATTCAAACCCCGATAATCAGAAAACCCTGGTAACGTGTAATTCGAGGATTTTTGACAAGTTACAAAAATCTAATAATGCACAAGGCTTTTTAATCGCATGCACTCCTGTGGGGTGTCCTTTATGTATTTCGCAATACCTTATGAAATTCCCTTTATCTATACATATTATGTATAGATCCTTAAGGGAATCCTGTGTATGCTTTCTTCAGTTGGCTGACTTAATATGCGTGGATAGTTTTAGTTTGCACTAATTATCTACTTGAGCTTGAACGTACGTATTTAAAAATATTTTTTACTTTTTATAATTATCCCTGTAGCTTAATTCTTTTTTCTAATAACTGTATTTGTGTTGTAAAAATGTTTAATTTTCTTGGAAGAAGTTATATAACTGATTTATTATTTCATGAATTTATGAACAATTCTATCTATGTATTTCTAATAACCGTGCTTGTGTTGGTCTGAGTCGGAAAAAGACAATAGTGAGTTAAAATCGAGTTAAGATTGAAGAAGCCTTCCTTAATTTCAAAGATAACTCAAAATTTTTTCGATTACGGCCATCCAAACATGACTAGGAAAAAATTATTTGTTTTTTGCAAGTGAAAACAGCAAATATGTCAATATTTGTATTTTTATAATAGAAATGGCGCATAATAAATATTGCATTTCCAGAAGATTTCTTGAAATATGTATGTTTTTCATGATTAATTGCGTAAAACTTCTTACGCAATTAAATGACAATTTTAGAAATTTTTTTTTTGGTACCTTGAAGTTTGAATTAACGGAGTTCCACATAATTCGAAATATTTTTTTGTGTAATTTGAATTTGAATTCACGAGTTTCTATTGTACAGTAATGTTAATAAGAATGCATTCTAAAACCCATTTCATGTATATCCCTATAAATAATAATAATGATTTAAAATATAATAATACAGTAAAAATGTGTGATTAACGAAAACAATACTTTTATAATTTAATTTAATTTTTGCTATTCGTTTATTTTTTAATTCAAATTTATACAATTTTATTTCATTGTCTCCTTATATTATAATTATAATATGATGTTGGGAACCATTTCTGGCTATATGAGATCAATTTTTAATTTCTAGTAAATATCTAAGTACTTCATTCTTAAAAATCTATTTTATAGTATTGATTTTAAGAATCATATTTTGCTTTAATCTTTGCTTTAAAAAATTCCTTAAACCGCAAAGATGCTGTCCTCTTTGACCAACATAGTATGGCTATCAGTTAGATAGCAAGTAGTAATGTGAAAAATCTACTTGACACAAATGAATAAGAGACTTTGAGATGGGCGGATTGTTGTAAATACAAACATATTTGATAAAAGTACAGTAATATTATAAAATCAAAAAAATATTACATAATATACATGCATAATTTAATTACAGTGAAACCTTAGATTGCAGGCAATTTTGTCTGTGAGTGTTTTGCAAGATGACTGAGATTTTTAATGAATTTTGACATTGCTATGTAAGTAAACGCTTTGTCTGCCAAGCATCACTTGAGCACAACTGAGCAGCAGTTCTTCTCTCTCACTAATCACATGTGTATATGAAGGTATCGATTGTGTATTTCAAATGAGATTAGGCAGATGTGTAAAATGTGGGAAATAAGGCTGTAGCAATGCCAGCGATGATCTGAGTCGTATATTTCCGGACACCGCTAACTCCAAACCAAATCAATTTACAGCAGGTCAATTAATTTATACCTTATTCTGTGAGATGTTATTACCTACACTGTTAGTTTTTCTAGAAAGTTTTTTATTTTTACATTTATAACAAACTTTCTAGAAAAACTTACAGTGTAGGCAATAACATCTCACACAATAAGGTATAAATTACTTGACCTGCTGTAAATTGTTTTGGTATGGAGTTAGCAGTGTCTGGAAATATACGATTCATCTGTTTAATGACAATGAAATGTCACATTTTTGTGAAATCCTCAAAGGAAGCAAAAGCAAGTATCATTGGATGGATTCCTGGTTAAAGCCATGAAAAAATAATAATATGAATTCAAGTGAGCCAATAGGTAGCATTGATTCTGTTAATGTCAGTGAAAGTCATCCTGCATAATGTAAAATTAAATAAATGAAAATTATATAAAAAGGTGTTTTGCATTTATCATTTTTACATGAATATTCTTGTGTTGTGGATCGAATTTGAGTTTTCATTATTTCCTATAGGGAAATTCACTTTGATTACGATTGGATTATGAACACTTTTCCGGATCAAATTATGTATGCAATCTAAGGTTTGACCGTATTTGAAAATAATGTACATGGTTGATAGTATAAAATGTAATAATAAAATTAAATAATATTTTATGTAAAATTAATTAAATTAAAATAAAACAAAGCACAGTTAAATATTAATATATATTGTAAACAAATTATTAAAAACAATTAATGTAATTTTTAAATAAAATTGGTATTTTTTAAGGAAGCCATTTATGTAAATTAAAATTGTCTTAAATATTCAGGAAAGCACTTTATAACATCAAATTAAGCGTAGCATAAAAAATATATATAGGTACATTATATGAAAAAAGCTTTGAATTGAGTATGGATTAAACAAAAGAATTTTGTAAAGATTTTTCATATAAATAGTTTGTTATGTTTTCAGTATAAAAAAGGACAATATTTAACACAATATAAAATGACTGCCACAATTTATTAAAAATATTAGTAAGTATTTTAAAGAAAATTTATTGTGTATTTTAATAAAATATAACATAATTAATATTGATAGTGGAAAAAATAACGTTTGGGAAAAATACACATTTGTACAGGACATCTTATGATTAAACATGTTAACATTAGTAATTTTTCTGTTAATTAGTATCTGAAATAGAGGGCATAGTATAGCATAAATGGAATAGATTTGAAGCATTAATAAAAAATTGGTAGAGCTTGTTAGCAATGTTCACGAACGTTGTAAAAGGGAATCAATGCACTCGGCAGACGTCCAGTACAATTATAGAACAGGCGCACTATCAAAATAGCGAAAGTATGGGAAATGATAAGGATGCAGAAAATTTCAATTGCTGTAAGAAGATTTGAAAGTAATTTTTTTACAAAGGATTTTTCAGAGAACAGGACCGCATTAAAAATTATACACAATCGGCCGTATTCTGAAATAAGCAATATTGCTATTTCTTATTGGCGCCAGAAAGAGAGGAAGACGTAGCATTACCAGATTAACCAGATACTGGAAGATGGTCCCGTTAGAAGCCTCAACAACCGGCGAGCTTACATGCGAAGATGTATGAATGTGGATGAGGCGAGAGTTGTATGTCAGGACAGAAGAGTGTGGCGCTCTATCCTCTCTGACTACCCCCACGGAGAAACGGCGCGATGGTAAGTAAGTAAGTAAGCTATTTCTGTACCTTGACAGTTATTGTATAACATTAATTAATGAATTTGATCAATCAGAAAGCGCTAAAACGTAAACAAACGTTAAATTATTTACAATTATGTATACTGAGCTTTCTAATTGATTCAAACCTGTCAAACTTAAAATGTCAAAATTGGCGGTATTACAATGTTATACAATGACTGCCAAGATACAGAAATAGCGATATTGCTTGTTTTAGAATACGTCTGTATAATTTAGATCTATTGGATCAAGATTGAGATGATCTGGCCTAATTTAGAGGTCGGTTAATTAACAGGTTCGCTGCCACCAGTCTCGAACAGGACAGTTCGGGTTTTATATGGCACCGAAAGCGTTAATTAATTTTTCCAAAACACAACTTTTCATGGTTGAAAAAACTGTCAAAAAGTAAAAAAAATCTTAATTTGGTACCAAAAGTCCAAATCAAATACATTACAGCAACTGAAAAATTGCAAGCAATCATTTGTAAAACCTGTTCTATTCTATTCCATCATACATCCAACATTCATCAATCCGACTGTCGAATTTTTCACGTTGAAATTATTTTCAGAATGGACAAAATGCAGCCAGCGTTGATTAGGATATATAAGACATAATACATAAGACCGAAGAAAAGGTATTTTGAACGTAATAGTTGTCAAAAGTTGCATTGCATTTAAAGGTAAAAGGAAATGCAAAAAAATACGATTTCAGTAAATTTTTGGCGCGCTCAAACGAGCCAAATATTCTGAAAACGTTGGCTTTTGGTGATTTTTTAGAAGTTGTTTTCTATTAATATCTTTTTATCAGATTGCTTTTATTCTTTAAATTTTTTTTAAGGTTAATAACAAAAAAAAACAAGCTGAGAATGCCCAGACGAGTGTACGTGTTAAACTTTAACAAACTGTCAAAATGAACTTTAAAATGGTCTAATTCAAATGCTGGCTAAGTTAATATTGGAAAAATAGCATTTATGTAATTACAAATGCAATGAGCAAATAAAACAAATATATGTTTCTCATGTCTCTATATTTCAACGCCATTGAGCATGCCAAAAGTACCAGTTTTAACGAAAACTGTAAATGCTGTATTTAATTACACTTGAAAATACTTTTGAGTAGGTACTATTTAATTAAAAAATTCAAAAGTTGAAAATGACACCCTAGTGCGGATGTCGAAAAACAAGCACAGTAAAGTGTACAGTAAAACCCCGTTAATTCGAAATTCACCATGTTTTGAAATTTTTCAAACCCACAAAGCCCAAAATGTTAATTTCATAGTAGATTAACCCCGATAATCTGAAAACCCGGTTAAACAAAATTTTTAATACGAAATTATTTCTTGTCCCTTGTGCCATAAATGAATACATTTTAAATTCAAGGACACATTCATATTTGTGAAGTTGTAATTTTTCAGAACAAAATTCTGTGAAGTTTTTAAAACCAAATTAATTAATCAATTAGAAAAATCAGAAAATAGAAAAATCTAATCAACGAAAAAATATTTTGGCTACTACCGGGATTCGAACCCGGGTCACCTCCCTTCCGGGGCCGGTGCTCTGACCACTAAGCTATAGGAGCCTTGTAGATTTCCTTGAATATGTAAAGCACCGGCCCCGGAAAGGAAGTGACCCGGGTTCGAATCCCGGTAGTAGCCAAAATATTTTTTCGTGGATTAGATTTATCTGTATGTCTTTCTAATTGATTAATTAATTTGGTTTTGAATACATTTTAGTTCATATAATTCGATTCTTTTTTAAATTTGACAAAATTGAAATCAATAGTTTGCTTTTTTTCACAAATGAGTACGAATATTCTGTACTTTAGTACTAGAAATGTTGCAATCTTTGTATTAGTAAAATAAATATTGCATTTTTGAAATGCGTTCTTGAAATTTTTTTATTTTTTAAATGTTTTTCACAAAACTAATGGCTTTTTTCACGAGTTTTACGATTTTTGGAGAATTTCGCAATCGAATCTTGATTTTTTTACTGTAGGTTCCTTGAATTTCGAATTAATGAGGTTCCACTGTATTTGTCTTGTTCGAGAATAACAGTAAATGTATCTTGACAAATGAAAAATGTATAAATATGTTAATGTCGGTAATAAGTTATAAATTAGAATAGGGAATCCACCATAAGATATAGATATCATAATAAAAACGCAGGAACATCAGCACTGGCAAACATGATCATGTACTTACATATTAATACCAGTTTCCACACCTTTGCCGGGGGTTTCTTTAGAATGTTAGAAGCGCAGAGCATGGCACACACGAGTTTAATTTAAACCGCAAGGGGCTGTCACCAAAACTGTAATCGCAATACTCTTCTAGAAAGCTTTAACATAAGCACACAGCTAGACTTGTAGCTTTCGTATTCCCAGAGGATTGTCTGTGTTTTAATTTGTGTTTATCAATTCGTTTAAAATAAAGTTACATTTTTAACAACACCGTAAATATAAAAAGATTTAAAACAGAACATGCATACATGTCGTACAATTCTTAAGATGCATTATATATATCTTCTCAATTCTAGAGAAAGCAAGGGAAATGATTTTGAAAAAATCGGTAAGAAAAATAAAATAAATAAGAAAATATCTGACGAGTTGCTATTTCTGTTGAAAGATAACAAATTTATGGCGCTATTTTCGGGTGGATATGGTCACCTTTATTTCTCGATAATAACAACATAAATTTATTAGTATATTCAACAAACATAATGGTCAAGTCAAGAGATATTTTTTCATAAAATTATTTAAATTAAATAACAAGAGAGTTATAAATGTTAAAGTGTTAGAACACACGAATTTAATTTATAATAAATAATGATTAAATCAGAACGTATTCAACACTTTTAAATTCGACATATTACGAATAGTATCAACTTACAAAAATTGCAAGCAAGCTCGACAAAGAAAGAAAATTACAGAAAGCACACATATAAACACTTGTATGTTAATAGTTGAAATTTAATATTTTATCTGCTGACCGAAAGATTCTCCTCACCTTGCTTTAACTAGGGTTAAGAAGGAAGAACACGAGTAGATGGGAAACTATTAAAATTGACATGCAACCCTCCAGAAATACAACCTCTAGGACTAAGCACACTGACAAACGCAGAACACATCACCATGGGGCCGTGGGGCCGGTGGGTGGACACGGCTGTACCTGTGAAGGATGGTCCCTGGCCAACTAGAGAGTGCACCTCGGGGGAATCCTTATCGACGGCTTCTTTCTTTTCCGAGTTACTGAGTCGCGACTGGCTTCTGTGCGGCTCCACAACGGGAACTATAAACCATGGGGCAAGAGTGGATAGCAACATTCGGATGGATGTCTGTGTCCAACCGCATTAGTTAAACAAAATCAGCATCAAATAAAAAAATTAACAACATTCACAAGCGTTAAGCCTGCTTCAGACATTATCAACGTGAATCAAGAAAGTTGGATTCACCGCTTAACCCTTTTTAAGAGACAAACAACAATAATTTAATTGCAATTTAATATCAATTTACATATAATACTTCATGTTGCTGTATAAGCATGTATTCTTCTTTGTATAAAACCAAAAAAAAAATTATTTCGTTACGTTTGGATGGGCGTAATCGAAAATGTTCACGTGTTTATTTTTAAAAAATCACCCAAGTATATAGTAATAAAAATGGTAACATGGTTGGCTTTAAAAGGGTTAAGATAGTAAAGAATTATTTATTACACTTGATGGCTTTAAAGCCACTTTGCCACTTTGCAAATGTGAAAGTGTTCAGTCTTGATTCTATCTGAGTCAGGCGTTATATAACACCGTTAAGTTATAATACAAATCAATCAGTTCTAATGCAATATCTTGATACCTGGTTTGTATGTAAAGAATTTGAGGAAGTCAAGGTTGGCCGGTATGACAAACATCAGGATAACGATAAACATGGCCGTCACAGCGTCCTTCACCTTTCTGCATGATAAAAAGAAAGAAAAAGATTACTTAGCAGTGCAATAAAAATAACTTCACTGCAAAGCGTGACATGTTCACGTGTTTATTTTTAAAAAATTACAATTTAATTCAGAGAGGGAGGAAAGGAATCAAAGAAATTTGATAATTTAATTTAAATTTTTAATTTGTCAGAAAATTATTTCTTGGCATTGTACATACTTGATGGGTATTATTTGTGCTAACATTTTTAGGTAGGTCCCGTATGCAGGTACTGAAATCACGTCTACTTATGAGGACGTAAAAGGACATAGATAATTTAATTTTCTTGTCATGTAATAGTTCTGTTTTCCAAATAACTCTGTACCATTTTAAAACAAAAAAATCACTTTGTGACTTGAAGTATTAAATAGACCAGTTTTATAGGGACGCCTTCAATTATATATCTTAATGTATTATTCCTGTTAATTTTTAAACTCTGTAAACAAATTAAGTTATGTTAGTAAAATATGCACAGAGGTGCGGACCTTTGTCTATTTTGAATATTTTTTTGTTTTTTATTTTAAAAACTGCCATTTAAACAGCAGTGTAATACCCTTATTATGGATAAATTTATGTCTTCGGTCATAAAAGCCGCAGAAGTACCATGTACGCTCAGACACTTGTGACAAAAAATATTCACTTTACACCATATAACCGTACTCCTATCAGGGTTAAAATGCTCTACATCGTTCGCTCCGTCATTTGGTTATATGGTCAAGAACATTTATCTCTTTTTGACACTAAAACTGAGTTTGATTGTACACAATTGAGGAAAGTATATTAAGAATACATACAGGTCTGTCATAACATCTGCCCAGCCGGGCATGAATCCGGGACTTCTCAGGAAGAACAGGAACACAGCGAGGATGAAGAGGAGACCAGCACTCTGAAATCGGGAGAAAAATAATTTAACATTCGTTGTTGGGAAAAAAATTACAACAATAAATTACATCAAGAAAATATTGATAGTCACTTTATAGTAATAATTCAATTACACAGTTATAATTCAAAAACCCTGATAATATGTAACTGTAAATACTTGTTAGACCCTTGCGGCATAAATCAATACATTAAGGGCTGGTTGTTTGGTCAGTAGTTAGAGTAATAGTTAAGCAAAAAGCTTTTTTTTGATTTTTACAAAAATGGGTTTTTTGATTAGTGGAAAATGCGAAAATCTATGCTTTTTTCTTAACTATGTATTCCTGATCAAACAACCGGCCAAAAGACACATAATCGATTTTTAACTTAACTAGTTCCTAAATCCCAAAAATTGGGGGATTCTTTGTATACAAATAATTATACGCACTTGGACGGGTTTAAAATTTTTTGTACAATTCTTTTTTGCATGTGTGCTTAAAATGTTTTTTGAAAGAAGTTATTACTGACTTATGTCGGTTATGACGTGTTGTGATGGTCTGAGTCGGATAAAAGGCAGAATCGAAAATTAAAATCGAGTGAAGATTGAAGAAGCCTTCCACAAATTCAAAGATAACTCTCTAAACATTTTCGATTACGGTCATCCAAACGTGACGAAAATGAATATTTTTTTATATTTTTAGTGAGAACAGCAAATATGTCAATATCGGGTGCTTTTGTAATAGAAATGTTGCGATCTTTGCATAAATATTGTGTTTTCAAATTGATTTCTTAAAATATGCAAAAATACATACGATTTCCATGCCAATAATAATAAATTGCAAAGATCTTAAGGCTTAACCACATCACATAAAGACGATAGGAAAACAGGGAAAATAATTATTAAATTTCTGAAGAATTTTATAAAATTCTGACATATGCAGAAAGTTTGGAAAGAGTTGCTCACAGTTTCATGAAACGTGGTGGGACCCAGGGCGATGTACTGATTATCCACAACCTGCTTGGCCACCTTGGCTCCCGCCTCTCCAAGGTTCACATCCTTAGCGTCTTGGCTGTTTGGCCTGATGATCAAGATATGAAAATCGATGATAAAAAAAATCACGTGTATCATTATGAAATAAATTAAAGATATATGTAATATACATACATATAGGTGGTTAGTTGCTATTCAGAAAGGTATGCTTGATTATTTTATACGTATGAATGCCTTAATTTGCATAATTATGTTAATGCTTTTATGAATTGCTCATTACAATTTCTTCCGGTATTTGAAATACCTTTAAGTATGACAAATAGTAAAATACGCATTTTTATGGTGAGATGTGTAAAAAAAATATATTTAAAAAAGGTACAACGGATATCGCTTAATGTGTTCCTCTTTAATACATTTATTTTTTGTAAATATTTAGTAGGTTTAATATATATATTATTATTATTATTATTCATAATGGGCAGGCAGCTTAAGCTGATAGGCCCATATCACTGTCTCTCATTTGAATATCCAGCCTATTCTTAAACTGATTGACACTGGCTGCAGACACAACGCCTTCAGGCAAACTGCTCCACATATTGATCTATTGCTTAATGCATGCTTTCTTGGGTTACACGAGAACCGAGACTTGTTCAACTTCAGGTGATGTCCTCGAAGGCCCACATTAGTGTTAAATGCAAACATATCTGTCATATTGGGAATATTGTAGTAGCCCGATATAAATAGCATTTTTTGCTTAATACAATTTCCCACTTAAGTAGTTAAAATAGATTTTTTGCTATCTGTTTAATTATACTTAATTCCTTCAATTTATCCTTACAAATCCACTTTTATAATACATTTTTCGGCACATGAAAAAAGTTCATGTTTTTGTAAAACTTTTCAAGAGGTCAAATAAAAATTTTCACCAATTGAATGAATTTAGCCGTATCATAAAAATTCTGTCCACTGACAAAAATGTTAAGATATTTCAACAGGTCTGATAATATTTGCCCCCTATTTGCAAATATGTAGGTATATTATAGTATTTGCAATGAGTCCATGAATAGAAAATGAGCACCAAAAATCTCAAAGTGGGGGGGTGGGGGTGTGACCAGATAGATGGAGTTCGGAATGAGCATATCAGACAAAGTTTTAAGGTTAAAACAATCAACAAGAGATGGCATGTTTAGGTAACAAGCAGATCAGGCAATCATATTGCAAAACCTGTATCGTTAAAGGATCGCAAGTGGGATTATTAATTATTAATTACAAAAGTCACAGAACATAAACATAACTGGAGAAGTATTATGTAATTCAAACTAATTTCGTACAAGTCATTCGACTGTGGAACACTTTACACTCGTCTGCGAGAATATTCGCTATTCTGTGGAACATTCTATTCGCTGTTGTCTATGTTCGCTCAGATTTGCTGTTTCGCTTTCTATGGCATTGGTTCTCTTTCAAATAATTACTGAGTGGTTGGCACTAGGGAATGCAATCCCGATTCCGCGAGATCGGGATCCCGCGAGATCTCGAGTCATTTTACGAGATCAATCCCGAAGCGGAAAATCGGACGAGATTATCAGGATTAAAAAGAAGCTTTAAAAGTATATAAATCTAATCCTCCTTGCGTGCTCTCCGATACCGGTAGATTGGAAACTTTCATAAAAAAAGAGATGAATCTGTACGAATGTAGGGGAAATAGAGGCCTATGTTTAGAATTCGCCTACAATATCGTTTACTTTCAGTGGTCCCCACCAGCGTTGAATCCGAAAGGACATTTGTAGCTGCTGGATATCTAGCATTTGAAATAAGATGCCGCCTAGATAAAACAATCGACATGCTCAGTTTCCTACGAAGCGATTTTCAAAATCAGCCATAGATTAAGTAGATGATTTAATTTTTTTTATGTTTTGTATGTTTAATTGTGTATGTCTGTAGAGCTTTTAGTAATTACTTAAAACTTATATTCATGTCACAATCAAATAATAAAAATAGCGTTGAATAATATTTAATTTAATTTATCAACCTAACATAGTAATAAAATCTTCTACTAACTCTGCTACATTATCTGACTGATGCTTGGAAAAATGCCTACAAAAGCTATGCGATGATTAATAATAAAATTTTTATTAAAATTACTGAAATAAAAATGCAAGGCATTGTCGTTAATTGCTATTCAGCTCTACAAACAAAACAAAAAATACAGTATTCCGGATCCCGATCCCTAGAGATCCCGCGGGATTGGAAATTTTAATCTCAAGGGATCCCGACTCGGGATTGCATTCCCTAGTTGGCACAATGCTATCGTGTATTTATAAAGACCTGATGTTCTCGAAGTTTCTGGCATCGTTCGCGAACTCGAGGTATTTCTAAATTCTGATGGAATGTTCGGATAACTTCGATTGTGTGTAGTTACAATAGTAAATATTGGTAGAAGACAGTGAGGTCAACTTGGTGGTAAAACATTGTCCAGAAAATGAAGGACGCTTGCAAAAGCCAGCAGGTCGTCTTGGAATTTTTCGAACAAAGAGAGCCGAGCCAAACGAGAATTTGGAAGGAATTAATAGATAAGCGTACAATACCACGCATTGATAAGATTAATATGAGCATATTTTGTTGAAATATCAAGAGTTACCTGAACATCCCCATGTAGAGGGTCTGCAAGATGACCCAGATGATAAATTGCATTATCAACATGGGCGGGACGTTGTATGCCATGAAAGAGGGGAAATCAATTTGCGGAGCTTTAGGGAAGTATCTGAAAAATTTTCAAAATTAAATATAAATAATAAGGTTTAAAGATTACGGTTCATATCAAAGCATCGACATTGCAGCAATAAAATTAGGGATGCATCGATACACACTTTTGCCGATAAGATACCCATATTTATAAAAACAGTATTGACGATACCGAAGCGGAAAGTGAAGATTTCAAAAGATGTAAAAAGTTGTGAAACAGACGAAATTACTTGTATAGTATTTATTTAGAATGTTTACTTTATAATGAAATTTTAAAAATTGTAATTTAACAGAACATTACGTTCAGATTATTATACGAGTACCTTGTCGGTGTAGTGGTCATGACGCTTACCTAGTGAACTGGTAATTGGTGGTTTGAGTCCCATTCCAGGACACCAGCAATTAAGTTTGATATGAACACGAATCAATCTGCTACGATTGATCGCGTGAGGCGCTATGCGTCCTCTCTATATCAAAATTAAAATGCATTGCCAAGAGAGGGGAGCGGGAAATTTAAAAACACACCACGGAATGTTAAATATTTACACATTTAATTTTCAATTAAAACACAAAATTCTTACTCAACTAGAATAATTATCACCAAACTAAAACTAGCCGTAGCCTAAACGTAAGCAGTCCGGATATCACAAACATTTATCGTGTCCTATCACTCGTTGCACAAAATACATTTCACTATCCGCAGCCCTCATAACCGCGGTCGTGATTGCCGCGGGTGGCTTCTCCTGCCACACCGCGTCGCGTGGTCGCGGCCAAGCGGGGGAGAGGGCCCTCCCGAGCCGCGCGCGTCTTGTCGCGTCGGTCGCGGAATCTGCGCCTACATCTGGCGGGGGCACGGTGTCCATGGCTCCTATGCCAGGCCACGCGCTCTGTCCTGCCGATCGTCGCCGCTGCGTTTGAATCGTCGGGAGGCATCTGGCCTTCCTCCTGGAACTCCTCGTGGAGGACCGGCCACCACCGAGGCAAGGCGGCTATCGCGCCTCGCTGCTTCTTCCTCCGCTACCGATGGCGTCACGACCGGCGCGGGAAAAAAATATCGGCCACCCAAGCAGGTGGCACCGGGGATCGAGACTCACTCCTAGAGAGATTGGGACCGACAGAGGGCCGGGCGTCTGCTGGCAACCAATGTTATTCCCTCGCGCTCCCCTCTCCGCCCGCGTTCGGTCGGATACGTCCGAAACTCTAGCGCGGGAATATTTCAACCGCTCAATGTCTGGCTGTTTGCGTGATTTAATATCTAGTACTGTTTGTTTTCTAAGCTATAAAATGATATTCACATACAAAATCTTATTCTAAAGCAACAATATCTTATTCTAAAATAATAATCTTATTCTAGGGCAACAATATAATTATTAAATAACGTGGCAAAATTAGGAATGCGCTGTTTACGCATCTGTTTTGCCGGTTCAGAAAAAAAGGTCGACTCAAGGACGGAATTCCGAGAACTTATGCACGGAATATACTTCGAGGAAATACGCGATTTCGGATCGTCACCAAAATAATCACGATTACGTCAAGTTCTATTTTCAAAGCAAAGGCTTTTGGCTTAGTTTGAAAATAGTGTGGATATTCATGTGACATGAATTCCATGTTCAGAATGAAATTATGAAACACGGGGATTCCCCGAGCGTTTAAACATGAAAGAGTTAAGCGCGAAGATAGCGCGTTTACACATGGATTATCTGTCGTCTGAAATTCAAAATGTATCAGTGTATCCGCAAATTAATATCGCCGATTCCGATATATCGGAAAATCCACGATATCGCCGATATATTGGTATCAGATGCATCCCTAAATAAAATATTTTCAAAAAAACTGAGTAAATTTGAAAAAAAAAAAACAAACACTTAAACAAGTATACTAACCCTTCGTATATACCCTTGAAGGTCAGGTTGGTTGCCGTACCGACTACAGTACCAGTTCCACCTATAAGAAACAAATATTATTTGAAACGTAGTGGATTTATTGTCAGTATTTATAATAGAATAACCACTAACCTAGCTAAACTAGAATAACTTATCATACTTTCACTGCAGAGGTAGGCAGATAAGACAGAACACCACACTCTTCTGTCCTGGCGTAACAGTCTTGTCTCATGCATGCTCTTCGATTGAAGAAGCTTTTAACAGGGCCATTCTTCAATATCTGATCTATTTGATTATGTCAGGTCTTTCATCTCTCAGCGCTCACCTCATATATTTTCTTTATCATCCTCTCTTCACTCATATGTTCCACAGTAAGCCATTCTTAGATAGACTATATTTAAAATGAACTGATATTTTCATTATAAAAACAAAAAATTTTGAGAAAAATATTTTATTTATTTATTTATCTTAATTATTTAGTTCCACACATAATGTTGTGTGGGCTAATACATGATTTCACTTAAACATATTGCATTCAATCTAGTCATTTAAAAGTTTTTACTATAAAATTTTTGCACTCCTTTTTAAACATCTTTATATTAACCATGTTTTGAATTTCCTTTGGCAGGCTATTGAAGATTTTTAGACCTTTGTACAATATATCAAACAACCTAACCTGACTTATCTAGTACTGATTAAACATCAAAATTTTATTTAATTAAATTAGATTTCATACTTAATTATTAATACTAATCAAAATTTTATTACATACTGACATTTATTTATTAATAATAATGTTGCTCAAACACATAAATAGAAGGCTTTAGCGCTTGTTCAGACACAGCGGAAATCGTGCAGTTGCAGAATCGCGTGGGATCCGTGCGGGTCTTATTTACCTAGGTTTGTATGTGATCGTTCAGACACAACCGTGCGGTTAGTCAACCGCCGCGGTGCCTACAACCCAACCGCTAGAAAATAGACCCGCACGGTGTCCGCAAGATCCTATTACGATGGAGCCTTGCGAGAGCGTTCCGGGCACCGCACGGTTCCCATGTCATAACAGGAGCACGCGTGGACTATATTCTCTTTTCTATGGTTACGGATCGCTTTGACACTGAACTTTTTATTGATGAAGTGGAGAAAGGATCTGTAATATGGGATCTTCAGTGTAAGGATTACACTCAAATATGCCAAGAACCAAGCTTGGCAGGAGTTGGTAGAGATATTTGGAAATGGTGGAAAAAAAGAGTATTTTAGGGAAGTAGGTATTTATTCACCAAAAATGAACCGACAGAATGATATTTATGTGTCTTGCCATGGAAGACGGCCGTCGTTAACAAATAATGAGCGAATATATCTCTGATATTCAAAGATGGAGAACGGCACCGGAACTGTCAAACTGACGTTTGTTTTCGCGCACATAAATCGCTTATTAACCGCGGCTGTGTGAACAGATGACAAAAATCACGTGTTTTGAAACGCGATTCTGAAACTGCACGGTTCCCGCTGTGTCTGAACAAGCGCTTGGTCATTTAAAAAAATTAAATGAATACATATTTACCAATTGAAGCTGCGTAGGCAATACTGAGGAAGTAGCAGATTGTTGTTTTGCTCGGATACGGAGGTCTGGAAGAAGATGCATAATTAATTTTTCTTTTGATTAGATAATTATTTCAGTGGCTAGATTATTTCAAAATGTCAAGCAGATACATACATATAAAAAAGCATGAGATTGCCAAAATACAAAGGGTTATTTGGAAAACATTAATAACCTCGCAGGACTATATTCCTGCCTTGATTATGAGTCGAAAATGTTCAAGCTATTATGACCTAATATCAATAGTTATGGAGATATGCAACATCAAAGTTTGCATTTTTTTCCCATATTTCTGACTAATTTTGTTTGTAAAAGGTTAGACTGTCATTACAGTAACTGAAATTACAAGTACTGGAAAACATTCCAACTGAAAAATTCCAATTGGAATTTAAAGGTTTTTATTTTTTTAAAGGGAATGAATTTTTCGTATTCGATATAAGTTACTTTTAATATAAGTTACGTTTTACAAAAAATAAGTCAAATGAATTTTTCGTATTCGATATAAGTTACGTTTTACAAAAAATAAGTCAGAAATATTGAAAAAAAATGCAAACTTTGATGTCGCATATCTCC
>JADDOH010006420.1:0-22057 GCA_016648135.1 Agrypnia vestita
AAAACATTAATATATTTCAGTCAGTACGCCATAGTAACAACAACGATCAAAACAATCCGACCCGATAAGATTTGTAGGTAGTGCACACTTGAAAAATAAACAGTCAAACATTGTTAGTTGTTATGGTTATATTGCTGAGTCGGGTCAAATAAGTAGGTTAATATATTATGAACACAATACTGCCATGAAGTTAATTTCAGCTCTCGTACAAGTGACACACAGGGGGTACATATTACGAGCTGGAAACCAAAGGAATACATCACATCATCAAGTTTCCACGGCTGGCCGAAAGCCAGCCTTGCTGGGCTCTCGTCTCGGGTGGATCTCCAGCCACGCGTATTCTTAGTCTTACTCTCTTAGTTCACTTTTGCACCTTCACTTACTACCAGATCATAACTCTGATAAGAATTAAATCAATATATATATATATATATATATATATAGAAAGAAACCCGTGTTTCTCTATCCGCCAAGTTTTCTTCACAACCAGATAATACCACTCCCTGGTGGTTATGGTGGTGGATAGCCCTTGGTGTCCCATTGAAAATGTGCGAGTTTGGTGGGGGTGGCTGATCGTGGGTGGGAGTGGGTGACGAAAATGTGCATTCTAGCACATTGTTTTGTTATGGGAAGGCCGCAATAAATGAAATTGTCCCAGAATGGGCCCGCCGACTGTGTCGGTAAGTCTAGAAGGTTCCAGAAAAATTCGCTCTAGAAAGTTCTGGAAGGAGAATGTTCTAGAAAATTCCCAAAAGTTCTATAAGGTTCCAAACTAAGTGGCGAAGTGTGCCGGTGAGTTAAGAATGTTTCAGAATGTCTAGTAAAGCTTTAGAAAGTTCTGGAAGGGGAGTGTTCTAGAAGATTCCCGAAAATTCTATAAGGCTCCAAACTAAGAGGTGAGTCGAGAAGGTGCCAGAACGTTTGATAAAGGTCTATAAAATTCTGGTGACAGAGTGTGTCTGTGATTCTATAAGGTTCCAGACTGTTCGACAAAGTTCAAGAATGTTCTGGATGGAGAACGTTCTAGAAGATTCACGAAAGTTCTATAACGTTCCAAACGTTCTAGAAGATTATTAAAAGTTTATTAGGTTCCTAAGTGAGAAGCGTAGTGTATCAGTGTGTCTAGAAGGTTCCACAACGTTCATGAAGGTTTTCGAATTCTTCACAAGATTCTGGAATCAGAAAGTTCAAGAACATTCTATAAAGTGTCAAATTGAATGGCGGAGTGTGCCGGTGAGTCTGGATGATTCTAGAATGTTCGATAATGCTTTAGAAAATTGTGAAAGGAAAAGGTTCTAGAAGATTGAGTGGCAAGGTGTGTCAGTGAGTCTAGAATAGAAAGTTCATGATTTTTCTCGAATGCTTTAGAACGTTCTGGAAAAAAAACGTTCGAGAAGACTCTATAAGGTTCCAAACTGACTGGCGGAGTGTGTCGGTGAGTCTAGAAGATTTCAGAATGTTCGATAAAGGTGCAGAAAGTTCTGGAAGGTGAACATTATAGAATATTCACAAAAAATTTATAAGGTTCTAAATTGAGTGCGGAGTGTGTCAGCGAGATTAGAAGATTCCAGAACGTTCGATAAAGCTCTAGAAAGTTCTAGAAGGAGAACGTTCTAGAAGATTAAAGAAAGTTCTATACGGTTTCAGATAAACGGACGTTTATCTGGACGATAAAAAACGATAAAAAGACGGAGTGTATCTGTGACTCTATAAGGTTCCACAACGTTTGATAAATTTCTAGAATGTTCTAGAAGGAGAACGTTGTAAAAGATTCTTTATTCTTCTAAAGAATGTTCTCTTACGTTCCAAAAAGAGTGGCGGAGAGTGAATGTGAGTCTGTAAGGTTCCAGAACGTTCATGAAGGTTCTAGAATGCTTTAGAAGATTCTAGAAAGACAAAGTTCAATAAGGTTCTAAAAGGTTCCGAACAGAGTGGCGGAGTGTGTCGGTGAACCTAGAAGGTTCTAAAACGTTCAATTAATTTCTCGAATGTTCTGGAAGGAGAACGCTGTAGAAGATTCCCGCAAGATTTCCAACGTTCCAAACAGTGTGGCGGAGTGTGTCTGTGAGTCTAGAAGATTCCAGAATGTTCATTAAGGTTCTCGAATGCTTTAGAAGGTTCTGGAAGAAGAAAGTTTAAAAAGGTTTTTTAAGGTTCCAAACCGAGTGGCTGAGTTCATCGGTGAGTCTAGAAGTTTCCAGAAGATTAAGAGAAGGTTCCAGAATGCTCTAGAAAGTTCTGGATAGAGAAAGTTTCAGAAAGTTCTTTAAGGTTCCAAACTGAGTTGCAGAATGTGTCAGCAAGTTTTAAAGGTTCCGGAAAGTTCTAGAGGGTTCGAGAATGCTCTAAAAGTTCTGGAAGGAGAAAGTTCTACAAGCTATCAGAAAGATCTACAAGGTTCCAAACTGAGTGAGGGAGTGCGTCGGTGGGTCTAGAAGTTCCAGAAAGAATTATAATGCCTTAGAAGGTTCTGGAAAGGGAAAGTTCTAGAAGATTCCAGGAAGTTCTATAAGATTTCGGAATGCTCTAGAAAGTTTTGGAAAGTTCTCTCTAGAGTGTTATGATTGTGCGCTAAAATACCTATTGATATTTTGGCAAAGCGAAGACGGTCCAGCAAGGCAATCCAATCACAGGTGCCGAAACCAGAAAAAAAGAGACGTCAACACAATTCTATGCTTACCGAATTATGGTCCCGAGCGAAGCCGGGCCAACCAGCTAGTATTATTTAAACGCAAACTTCTTTCATTCCATGACCACTGCAACGCCATCCCTTAGATCTAAGAAATTATAATGAATAATAATTGCTACCTTCCTCAGAATCGGCTCACTTCATATCTAAGGAGTATGAGGCTATAGTTTGGTCAGTCTATAAAATAGTTATTGCCAACGTCCACAAATAAAATGAGTTATGATAAGAATAATTAAATAATGGTTGTTTGATTTATATGAAAAGAATAATGATAGGCCTGTACAGCAGATCTGAAATATAATGTTTCCACTTTTTTGTCACTGGTTTTAAATAAAAACATTTTCTTTTTAGATGTCGCGCAATTTCGCTCACGATTGCTGTTTTTTAGATAATTTTTTGTGATGGTTATATTCATGTACATAAAAATCAACAATAATCGCTAAAAAGTTGCAGTTTTTGGTTTCTCAATATACAGACTTCGATAGTTACTTATATTTCAATAATTACTTGTACAATAATTACTTACTTATTATTAGTGAAAATAAATAACGAAATTTACTGTCAGAAATGTACGCACATGTTTATTGAATAAAACCATGGAAGCAATAATACTTAAGATAGTGTATTTCAATATTTTAGTTCTAAATATATCAAATAATATAAAAATACTTATTTGAACACTTTTAATTTAAAAATAAAACTTTTTTTTAATAGATATAAAACTCAATTATTGCGACATTTGGAATGATTTTTTGTTTGGTTTGCGCGGCAAATGAGGTTACTTGACAAAAAGAACTCGTTCATTAATTCAAAAACTTGAGATATAATCAATGAAAAGCTTTAAACACCCATAGACGTAGGTAAAATAGGCCGAATTCGCATACGTGTCTAGGGAGCGCAAATCTGCGCTCCGGCGCCCGACCGGTTAAAGTACACTGATCCATCAATATCGATCAGGATAATACTTCCTTGAACTTTTTATCTAAGAATCTCTTATTTTTAAGTATTTTCTAACGAAAACCTTGAAAAATATCTTCCTAGAGGAATTCTCTCAAAAAAATATCAACAGATACTTTGTCTTAGTTTTAAACCAATCTATTTTTCTCACATCTCTGAGGCATTATTTTACATACTGCGAACGTTGATCGATGGGGGAGCTTTCGTGAAAAATAGTAGTTTGCTTTGTGTTGTGAGGCGCAGGCCTCAAGACATCTCACAAAAAATACCTAAAAATAAAAAGTGATTTAAGGAAATTTTTAACATGGAATTATGTTTTGCTTGAGGCTTTCCAAAGCGATGAAAAAAATCTTTAAAAATATAATCATTTCACAGGAATTTTTTTTCTAGCACTTTATTCCAACTAGAGGTGAAACATTCATGAACGAGCTGTTTTTCGGAGCAGTTCATTTTACTGAACGAACGAATATTATAATATTATATAAAATCATCAAATCCTAAATCCCAAATTGAAAAATCGATGATATTTTTGGCAGTTAAATCTATTTCCTTTCGTTGTTCATTGGGTAGTAGAAAATTTTGTGGTAGCTGCACGATGAAAGCTTTGGAAACCGAAAGCACCCCTTCCCCTCCTCCCTCTAGGTAGCGATTTTTTTATGCTCATTTTGATTTTTTCGCTTGTAAGTGACGAAGTTTTTGGTTTACAGTCAAGTATAGGAGAATTGATGTGGATATAATGATCAAATCGATTTTTTCAAATCCCCCTAAAAATCTATACGTAAAAAACGAGTGCTTTTCTTTCCGAAAGTGTAAATATTTAAAATACTAAATTTATTTTTTTGGAATATTTATCTGTAACATTCAATTATCCTCTTGCAGCATAAAATATAAAATAAAAATGCGAACCATCTCTGTAATTAATTAAAGGTCTTTCGTTTTGCAAAATCGTTTATTTTTGATAAGGTTAATTAAATTTTGATATGAGAGAATTTTGATTATTTCATATTTCCAGTCAAAAATGAAATATCTTTTGTTTCTCAAATTATTTAGATTTCGCCGCTCAATGGCGGGGATAATTACATCTGCAGCCAACCTCCAATCATCCCCTGGTAATATCAAGTCAAATTTGATAAAGTATATTTTATAATTGAATTTATTAAGCAAAATAAAAGAGAACACCCCTATTAGGGTAATTGGGGCTGAAACAAGGAAGGTTGATTGCCCTTTCAACGAGGGCGGCGGATTTAATTACAGAACAACACAGCCTGAGGGTTGAAAAGGAATCGAATCAAATAATTGTTTATTTATTTATTCGACAGGAAGTACCGTTATACAAACACTATTTTGATAATAAATATTTTAGATCAGATTAGTGAACACTATAAGCCTTTGTAATAATAAATATAACCTACTCTGTATAGGACACAATAAGAGCGGAGGATTTATTACCCAATATAATAAACGATCAATTTAAAATATACAATATAATATACATATTGCTTAGTGTCTAATCGTAGCGAAAACACGACATTTCAATTAAAATATTATATTATGAAAAACCAGAAAAGAATAGACACTTGTCAAAATCTGAGGCTTGAACCTGATTGAAGCAACAAGTCGTAGTGGTTCTTTAACCGGTGACACAGTAACTTTATTTGAGATTTGCATCTGATTGTATCGATGATGAAAAACATGAAGAAGAATTAATTATATGTCACAACAATACTATCAAAGTTTCCAGAACGGTCTAGCGTAATTTAAGGCTTCCGAAAAGCAACGAGAAATATCTACAAAAGCCTGGAAGGAGAACACCAAGAACTCCTAGAAGGCTCGATATCAGCAGATACAAATAGGACCGCGCGCGGGAGAATAGTTGTTAATTTTGGGCGCTTGACAGCGAAACCGAGGCGAAAGCAGCCGCGAGTTGCGAAAGCCAGGGTAGCCAAGCGAGCGGTAAATTGACAACGAATAATAGTAAAAGTTTACGTAGCGAAATAAACCGGAACGAATAATACGTGCTGAAATTGGATGGAATGTTCTAGTGGATAGTGAATAAAGTATTAAAGCGAAAATAAAATGTCTATTTACGAGTGAAAAATTACGAAAGAGTTTTATTCAAATAATAGCGTTAAGTTAAATAGTGTTAAGCGACTTTTTACGATGGATTAATTAATTAATCGGTTTTAATAAATCCGTTATTAAATACTAGTGTTTTCCTCCTGCAGCCACAACACGTGACAATTTGTTATATTATAGGTAGAGTGTCATAAAGACGACAAGTCTTACTAACTATTGTATGGCTTAGATCTTAAGCCCCACGGATACCCAAAAAGATTCCTTACCTACTTTCCCATATAAAAAAGTACTGTGAGACTACTGTATCATGATAAGTAATGTATTGCGATAAAATAAAAATATCCTGAATTAAAAAATTACGTAAACAACATAATTGTCACTACCGCGACCTCACAAAATAATAATTATCAACAACTGTCTTGATAAACTAGAGACTAGAAGAATAGTGACGGACTTTCTTTTTTTACACAAACTAATAAATTGTACTTTCGACTGTCCTCAACTACTAGAACGTATCTGCTTGCGTGTTCCGTCTCGCATAACTAGAAGTCATGAAGCTTTTGCTACGGAAATTGCAGCTACTAACTATTTCGTTGATTCCCCACTGCAAAGGCTTCCTAGACTAGCAAACAGACATGGACAACTCGACAACTTTGCCAATAACTGTATATTACTCAAAAATTTATTAATGTATTGAAAGATAACTAGTATTTGTCAAATTGGACTTAAATAATTGATTTGTATTTGTATGTATATTTCTTATTATAGTATGACTTTCGAAGCTAATGCTATTGCTTTTCACTCTTACATTATTATTTTTTTTGTTTTTGAATCTCTATTATATTATGTGGGGCCAATAAGAATCTGTCAAAGGAAGCAAGACTAGCGGTATATAATGGCGTTCCAGTGCCAACCCTAATGTATGGAAATGAAGCCTGGAATTGGCAAAAGAGGAATGAAAATAGACTGAATGCGGTAGAAATGCGGTCACTAAGACGCTTGTGTGGAAAATCTTTGGTCGATAAAGTAAGGAATGTACAAATTAGACGTGAATGCAATGCGCTGTAGTGTAGTAGATAGAATAAAGAAAGGAGTGCTGAGATGGTTTCGTCATGTGGAACGTATGTACGAGGAAAGGATGGTTAAGAAAATATATGAGGCGAGTGTTGAAGGCAACAGGAATAGAGGGCGCCCGCGAAAGACCTGGCACGATCAGGTACTACAAGTATTTGAGGATGGCCCTGTTAAAAGCCGCAACAACCGTAGAACGTGTATGAGAAGATGGTTGAATGTGGCCGAAGAAAAAAGTGCCAGGATAGAAGAGTGTGGCGTTCAATCCTCTCTGCCTAGCCCTGCGGGGAAACGGCGAGATGGTTAGTTAGTTAGTTAGTTAGTTATTTTTAGTATTTTCTTTCCACTTTACATATTATTATTTTTTTCTTTAAACTATATTTTCTATTAATGCACACTTTACCTGTCTGTTGTAAAAGCCCTACAGGGCGTGAATGAATAAATATATTAAATAAAAATAATTACCAAAGTATTTCCACGGTGTACTCCCAAATACGTTGTGATAAATGTGGTCCTAGTTGGAAGTAAACGCTTCTGGAGTTGAGCGAACTATTTCCGGTGAAATGAGGCAAACAGCGTTAGTCGGGAGGTTTATTGCAGCCGCCCCCCCCCGAGTTCACAACCAATAATACCGCCGGTGGAGCCATCTGAGGGAGAACTTCGGAAACTGTCGCGCACGTTCTAATGGCGGCATCTGTAAATTGATGTTTATTCTCTGCCCAATATGGAACACACCGAAATAGACTTGCAAAGGACAGCATGTATCACCCGGAATAATGATATCGATTTGGTGACCGTATATCAAAGTGCGCTCTTTCGTAGATTTAAAAGCAGTCATTTTGTATTCTTCTTCCTTCAAGCATGATATGCACTTATCTGAAAGAGACGAGACACTGTTAACAATGCACCTCCTCATAAATATATATATTTTTTAAATACAGATGTGAACACGGAATACGTGTTAATAAATCTATGAAAATAGGACTAACTTGCTGGTCTGGAGTGAGATTCGAACCCGCGACCTTTGGATCACGAGGCCGAGAGTCCGAACCACAAGACCAAAAAACTACTCTTGTTGGTCTTGTGGTTATTAGGGCTGGATCGTCTTCACATCTGACTCCAGGATATATACAACTATAAGAATGATTCATGCTGAAACAACCGATTTCGGCGTCGTACATACTTGACCCAAAACTGTGTTGCAAAAGTGTCGACAAAACATACGTAGGTTTGACTGATAAACCTTATGTTGTCATAACAATTCTGGGTCTGAGCCGAGTCTGGTCAAATATGTAGGATAACAGGATTAGGCATACAATATTTCATCGATCGATAAACATGTTAATGCTTTGTTAGCAACCTTGTAGTGTTGTATCAGCAGAGGTATATATAGGGGCTGGCATTTAAAGAAGGACTGTACATAGTACATCATCCAACATGCTTCAAGTCTCCATTGCAGACCAACCGACCTCGCTACGCTCCCGTCTCGGGCGGATCCCCCACCGGGCATTAGTCTTACTCCGTTACTTTACTTGTGAAAAATAAACACGAATATGCATTCAGCAATTCGTGTTTATTTGTTTTTTCACGACCTCACTTTTTTTTCTTTAAATATGCATCCATATCTGTGGTCTTGTTGAAAGACGAACGGACAGAAAGAGGAAGATCCCTTATCTGCTGGACCGACCGAATGGGAAAAGCAACAGGTACTCGTTTGATGAGAGCCTTCAGATCTGCAGATGCTGAGATTAGTGGAGGAGCATTATCAAGAGGTTAAATGATCTTATTTATGATCCTGTGTCACGAGTGATTGATGTGAATGGATGAATGAAATTATATTTAAAGAAAATCAAAACACCCTTTTAAAAAACATTGAAAAAGATAATTTTTTTTAACAAAATCAATGGCATTTTCTTCTCACGCGTACGAAAAATAATAATAAATTAAAGTAAAATTTAGCGAGCAATTTTTGGGGTTTTAAAATAGCACCTTAAAGTTTTAATTTTATTTACATACAAAATGTACACTGCAATTTATCTTAGTACTGTTGCGGTTTATAAAGTATTTTTTCTTTTGAGTAATTTTTATTAATTTTATTTTTATTTTCTTTAAATATATTATTTTCCACTATTTCATTTATTTTCGTAATTAACACTAACCTCACTTACAGACTTGAACTAGTTTAAATTAAATATATACTCTTGACATTTTCAATTTAATTAAATACCATTCAATTCACAATAGAATTTATTCTACTGATATGTAAAACCAATATTCAAATATTGTTAACCTCAAAAATACCCTAAACTACACTTCTAATATAATACAATCCGACAGATGTAACCGTCGCGTCTTGAACAAAGTTCGTCAGCATTTTGAATTTACTGTCATGATTATCGTATTGTCATCAGGAGTATGTCTCTCTACCAAATTTCGGAGCGATTATTGGTCAGGAAGTGGGTCCAATATCGATTACAAGATTACTCGCTGGCAGACAAGTAATGCTTAACTAAAACATTTAAAAATATAAAAGATTGTACTGTCGTCGGGACAGGCGCACATTAACTGATCCATTAAATAAAATATTCAAATAATGTGACTGTCGAACGGAGGAGAGTTTGGCAGTCGTGGTGGGTTTTGGAGGGAGAAGGAATATATTTAGTGTAATACATTTTTGTTCGGTATTCGCCATTGTTCTTAATACTTGTTCTGTTGAGTGTTCTGTAATGTTGTTCTGATGGATAAAGTTGGAGGGGATTCAGGTGGGGGCAATCACCCTATAGGGAAATGGGGGTAGGTTTTCATTTAAAACGTGTACTTATTTAAATATGCATAAACTATGTGCGTATTTACATTTAATGCATAATTTAAAATGATGTGGATTACGTGAATTTAATTATATTAAATGTTGGGTGCACAAAAAGGTAACCGTTCATATGGAAATGATCAAATATTTTTAGGTATTTTCTATTTGTTCTACCAAATTGATTGATTGTTATGAATAATTTATATAACTTTGCAAAATAATGAAAATACATGACAATTAATTATTGAATTATCTGTACTTTGACCAATTCTTTGACAGACGTTGTATCGGACAAGAAAAAAACCGGCGGCTCTGTGAAGGGCCTTATTTGACCAACCTGCATAGGTTAGCCCTGATGAACATTTTTGGTATAAGAAAAAGTTATTGTTATTTTTTAGTACTTGTTATCTCAAATCATAGGGAATTGTGAGCGCGAGCGCGCAGATGGGCAAGAATAAATAAAATCCTTTGGGTATGCCTAGCACGCATTTTTTATTAAAAATAACCCATGTTATTTTATTGTAATTTTTCGATGTTATGTTTTGAAAAATAACTTTTTTTAATCACTTTGTATGATATTTTAATGGTTAAATATTATGAATTTGTGTAGCCAGGCTCGCCAGAGAGACCAAAATATACGAAATTATTGTACCAAGCTTGGCGAGCCTGGCCCCTTTTTACTGATTATTTTCTCAGGTCCTGAGGGACAGTTTTTGAATTGAATAAAATAAAGATAAATATAATATGTAAAGATAATATGAAAAAACTAAGAAAAATGTTGTGTTACATGTTTAATTGATATTTTGAATTCGAGACCGCTAGCTCATAGAGCTGCGACTCTGACAGATTATGAGTATTGGTGATCCCGCCGTCAGACAGAGGTCGGCGTCGTCGGTTCCCGAAATGCCGACCTCTGATTGGTTGTTGAAAATGCGCCAAAATCCACACCCTTCCTTCCTATAATCTGGTAGTGGTTTATACTAATTTAAGCAACACTCTGTTATAATGTCCGACCACAAAGTTAATACTTTAAATATTAAAAATATCAAGGAAATTGCTGTCTTTATACCTCTCATATTTAGTAAAAATGGGTACGAGATATCGCTTACCAATCAGTTAATATTTTTGCGCCCTAAGTCTCGCGTGCGAATTACGACCGAGCTTGTAATTACCGTCGCCCGTTTGTGTGTCGCCGTATCTCAATCCGCCGAATGCTCCTGACAAGCACCCCGGGTCCCAACCCCTGCAGAGAATAAAAAATCTAGGGGCGAATAAGAGGGAGTCCCCATTCCTCGGAGGTATTGTTAACTTTTTGTACAGGTCCAAAAGATCTGAATTTATTCAACGGCTGAACTAATTCAGAAAAAAATGCGCCACCTTAAGCCATGTATTCACTAGGGGACAAATCGCGAAACATTCCGCGCGGCATGTCGCATCAACATCTACGCTCATGTTTCGGGGACAAAGATGCGGTCATTTGACGTGTGTACACCGGGACTCACGTATCACTTGTCACGGAAATGTCACCCAATGAGCTTATGATGATTAGTGTTGCGCATCTATTTATTCTAACGAGTTTATCGATACGTAAGAGGAGAAAAAGGTGGTGGGTTCAAAATTATTTACTGCAAAGAGAAAGAATGATGGATATTCTATGCGATCTTCAAAACGGATCTTTTGTCAATAGCACTCGAATGACAACAACTGATGTTGAAAATTTATAACAAATAATCGGGCCTTCCATAGCCAAGCAAGATACAATATTACGTAACGCTGATGGCCCTCACATCATACTTGCAATTACAGCTCAATTAGAGCTTGATCAGTTGGATAAAAATCTCGTTTCCCCACACTAATGTTATGTCTCATGTTGAATGGTACAGTTACAGCGCATGCGCATTCACTTATAAACATACCACGCGGTAAAGACGCGCGGCACGATGTCGCGGTGAGCTTGCTCGGGTACCGTGCATATGGAAACGTTGCCACTGCACGTAGAAATGCTGCGCTTTGTTGTGCGCGACGTTGTAACGTCACGTAGACTCTATGCCGCGCGTGATGTTGAGGGAAAATTTGTCCCCTAGTGAATACATGGCTTTAATGACATTTATATGAGAGAAATAAAAGGAAAATGTACCGAAAGATGAGATGCACACGTAAATTGATTTAATGAGATTTCCTTTTAATAATTTACCGCGTAAGTTTTATACATTACAATGTGTACCTACTGTTAATGGTATAATGAGTGAATGATGTAATATGTAGCTAAAAAAATCAATAAACTCAAAGCAATTTTTTATTTGAACTGTTCGTTTTATTTTTTAAATAAAAATGGAAAAACATTCTTAGAGTATGGAAGATTTTAGTTTTACACGAAATTTACAAAAGTGCCAATGTCCCGAAAACTAATGATTTTTTAGTAAGGTTATATTTTGATATTAAACTCAGTCATGCGTTGATTTTAATAGGAATTATAGCTTTTTATTTAATTTATTGTTCTGAAGGTGTGTTTATGGAACTCCATACTCATGCTTATGGAAATAAAAGTACTTGTTTTTAAGTTCTATGTTTTTAATTTTTTGAGGCGCGTTTCACCTTATGAGGACATTATCAATTAAATATTTTACATTTTTAAATACAAGCTGTTGAATGTAAAGTATTTTATTATTAATATTTAAAACATTAAATTTGTGGTTAGACATTATAACAGAACGTTAGTTAAATTATTATAAACCACTAACTGATTTTAGGTCTACCGGTTTCGAGACGTACCCGTATCTTAGTAAGGACCAACAGTTCACTACTATGTTCACAACACTTTACACCAAAACCATAGTATTGTTAACCTTTCACTAATATTTATCACATGCGAGCTAATCCTGTCAAAAACTTGCACGCACTAACTTGCAGAACGATCAGGAATCTACGAGAGCGAGGGAGTGAGAGGGAGCGGGGTCTTAAGTGGTAACACCCACTTTGGACCATTTTTTTGGTAACACCCATTTGAATTTTATTCATTTATTTATTTTAATACTCTCCGACAATCCGCTATGGTAGTATACGCTTGGTTATTATGCAAAAAAAATACGGAAACTAGTGAATAAAAAAATTTAAAGACATCTTTTATACGCTTTTATAACATACAATCGAAATCGATTTTTTAAAATCTCTCATATTGTATATCCAAATATTAGGCACTTTCTTTTTATGTTTGAAACTAAGTTTTGAACGGCTCATTCTTCAGCTCTTGCTTGTGATTGAATTGATTATTAATTTAATATGAGTGATATGATTATTAACGTTTATCAAAATAATGATCAAATCATGTCGAAGATTTGATGATGTATAGTGACCCACTTTATGTAAATGTTGAAGGAAAAAGAGCTCTAGCTAGTCGGAACGTTGGTAAAAAATGAATTACAAGATTCTACCACAACAAAAAACAAGCATACAGACAAAAATAGTTAAATAAAAGCGTGTTGTATTTGTAATAATAGTAAACTTTGTCAAACTTAGGTATTTACCTCAATAATACTATTTTAGGTTTCTTATTTTATAAGGAATCGCAACAGTACAATATTTTACGATGGTAAGACAGTGAACAATGAGTAAACCAATTACAGAGATGTACAATACGGGACAAAAAATAACGAAGCGAAATTCTATGACGTAATGCAGCAAAATAAAATAAAAAGAGAAAATAGGAGTAGGAATGAGAGGAAATATGACAAGCAGGTTGGGATAATGGTTAAGGAAAGGAAAACGACAACGTGTATATGCGTGTATACACGCAATGTAGCTAGTCCCAGAGGCGTGCGTTGAGTGAGAGACTCACTGCCGACTTTTTCCTAAGAATATATTTTGAAAAGAGATTGAAATAAAATATATCGTAATATTCCTATCTGATGATCCTGAATTGGGAAATCCTGAGGGGTCCTGCTCAGTGGTCCTGATGTACCCTTGACCATGCTGCCCTACATTGGTCTTTCTTTGTTTTCTTTTAATAATCTTGCAATTTCACTTTTTCTGTTTATTACTTCTATTTTCTCTTTACATTCTTGTTAATTTCATTGTGTTTTCTATCGTTATTTTCCATTTTATTTGCACAACCATGTTATCTTTCTGTTTTGTATCATATTTTGTCAATTTTACGTTGTCTCTCCTGATCGGTGTCATACCGGTGGTTTTACCTTTTCTGGCACAAGTGCTACATGTTTTTATTTTTGTTTTGTCCCTTTCCCTCCAAGGAGGGGTGTTGATTTATTTTTGTCCCGTGCGATGTCTCCTCGGGTGTTCTTATGTTGTATTTTTTAGATTATAGATGTTCTTTTATTGTAATTTTGTAAAACCTCTTTTAAAAATAAAGACTTTTAGCATGGGACATTGAAGGTTTTGCGCGACCGACTCGCCTGGTCTTGCTTCTTGTTATGCTGGGACGCAAGGCCGGGCGGAGAGGACGCTTTAGCATAAAATAATGCCAACCAGGCGGCGAATGTGTTGGGCTGATATGGACGCTTCGGCGCATAAAACAGCCCAGGGTATGTGGTGGGTCACCTTCAATGATGATCCTGAACCTGTTCATTCTGGCATTACCTTGTATCCAAGAGTGGTGAATTTGTAACCAACCCGAAAGAGAATCAAGCCGTTGAGTCGGTAAAGCAGTGAGCGCCCAGAGCAGCGGCCATTACGAGAAGAAAAGATGGCGCGTAAAAAAGTGACTCTCCAGACACTGAAATTGTGACCACAAGCAGTCAAAAACCATTAGAAACCATTCCATTATCTTTAACGCCGTGCGAAAGCTGACGAAAACAATAAAGAAGCCGTAGAAGAAGTGACCGAAACGGGTCTATGAGAGTGCTATATTGGTGTCTAGCTAGAGCCACATTCTTATTCAAATCCTGACTAAAATGTTTCCTATCCTGTCAGTTGCTCTAAATAAATACAAATGAAATCTTTATGATTACAGTCTACTCAGGAATTCACTTCCCTATCAATTCCTTTCACAATAATAAACACTTTATTCAGATTATAATGTTTCATAATAGTCTGCCAGATAAATATTTAATTTCGATTTTTTTTCTTGCAAATATATCTTTGATTAAAAGTCACCCTCTTTGTTCTCACTGCATGCCCCTGACTATTCCACAACGTTTCGCAGATAGATTCTTATAAAAATAAATACAATTTTTTCTAATAAAAGTCATAAAAATTATTAAAAACTTGCAGAAGAATTCTGATTCAAATTTCTCAGCTAATAAATAAATGTTGAATAATGTTATTATATTATGTATGTTCTGAGAACACAATTATTAATCGAGATAAATTATAAAAGTCTCACAGAAACGAAGCTGTTTGTTTGTAAAACGTGTTTGGAAGCCTTTATAGGGTAGTCCGGGGCTTATTACCTGTGTGAGCTGGCTTAAGTGGTTACTTAACATAATGCAACATTCACAAATTCCACCGCAAGGACATTCATACATTACAAAACTTTTGTTGTTACAAAACTTGTTTTATAAATGGAAGAAACTGATTCAGAACATATTAACTACTGTTAAAAATTTTTGTTTGTTTGTTCTTACGGTGGAATTGGTAAACGTTGCATTTTATAAAGTGATCATTTAAGCCAGCTCGTGCATGTTGTAAGCCCTGGGCCTCCCTACTGCTTCATCTCTTTGAGATCAATATAATTCGTTAATAATTATTCCTCTATGGATATAATCCAGTAATTGTGTTCTCATAACATACGTTTAATAATATTGTTCAAAATTTATTCATTAGCGAGAGAGAGAGTTGGGCCTTAGTCTTAATATAATCGTGCCATCTCTACAAGACAATAGTAAGAGATACACCACAAAGTGAGATGGCCTCATTATTGGATATACCACTTTAAAAATAACCTCCGTATACATCGAAATAATCTTCGTTAAGCTACGGCGCGAAGCATTTAGCAAGCTACAACAAACACTGAACTTTAAAACTCCCCTTGCGCAAAACTCCACGATATTTTTAAAAAAAGTTTTCCAACAATTGTTCCTTCTAGTCCTGGCTTACGTAACCGAAACTGGAGCACTAACTTGAGCAAGAGTGCATACAAAAGTTTGAGAAAGCCCAGCGAGCCATGGGGCGGACTTTTCCGACTATCCGCGACATCCATTACGGGACCCAAGTAGAAGACACATTCAAATAAAGAAACAAATTGCATGAGCAGAACGGTGGATTGGACTTCTCTTTCCTGCAAATAAAGCAATTGTTTCTATAAAGATTGATGTAGACCACCGCATACTACTCAAACTCCCGCCTAACATGCATTAGTACCACTTTGTATACCGGGTCGCAATATGAAGGGGTATAAAAACAGTGGCAGAAATATCAAAATAATTTTAAAAATAACAAAATGTTAGTTAAGTTAGTAAAACAAAAAAAAGGTTTTGCAAAACTCCATTTCTCATTTTCGGGTTTCGTGTCTACCATATGCGTCGGAATCTCCATAAAGTTGTATGAAAAAACATTAAAAATTTGAAAAATTCAAAATTATACTACGATTATTATTTTTTTAACGAAAACATGATAGATCTACTTGATCGTCGCCACGAGTCTGCTTGCAAAGTTTCAGCTCGCTTCGATCACTGGAAAAGGGTTAAAAATCGATCCAAAGTTTTTTGTCAGAAAAGCAATCAATCAATTAGACGCCACGAGTTGATAGAAAGGGAGTAAAAACCATTACCAGATTTAGGGTCTACCGGTTTCGAGACGTACCCGTCTCTTCGTCAGGTCCAACAATACACTACCATATTCACAACACTATATACCCCAACCATAGTATTGTTCAGGGGCGTGCAGTGGAAACATCGCAGCATGACTTTTACGTACCCAATTAATTGGAAAAAAAAATGGGAATACCACATATATTTCGTAATATTTCTTTCACAATTGTTATCTAGTATTCATATTGTGAAATATCATCAAAATATGTAGAATAAATATTTGATTTCTATTTTTTTTCCAAAATATAAGTTTACAAAAAACTCATGCTTCAATGTTCCCACTGCACGCGCATTGTATTGTTAAACTTTCACCAATATTGATCACATGCGTGTTAATCTTGTCAGAGACAAACATGCACTCGAGTGCATGTAATGTTGTGAATATCGTAGTGTAAAGTTGGTCCTGACGAAGAGACGTGTACGTCTCGGAACCGGTAGACCCTAAATCTGGTAGTGGTTTTTACTAAATGAACTAACATTCTGTTATAATGTCTAACCACAAAGTTAATGCTTTAAATATTAATAAAATTGAAAAATGTTCACAATAGCCACTGAGGATAACCTATTTTGAATGTAGGTACCGAATTTAAGGTTTAATACCTATAAATTCAATCTGTTTCTATTAATATTAATTATTTTACTATGCTTACTACAACCTACTGTGATTAAATCAACTCCAAAAATCTACAAACTGGCTTCTACATTATAATTATGTAAAATGTTTGCCTCAGCACGACATGGTCCAGTGAGCCTAGCCTGTTAATTTAATTTTGAAAATTAATAAATAAAAGTAAATAGAGTATAGGAGCTTTCTCTTGAAATCAGTGTATTTGCAAGATGCAGTGACAAAGTATTCAATGAGATCCAGAACAAGAAAGAAATGGCTTGAAACAGGAATCAATCGATGGAAAAAGCGAATGGTCAGATGTGTTCTCGATTCAATTTAATGTATTGGAAAGAATGGATATTTTCGGAAGAAAGTTTATGTCGGAAGTCTTAGTGATGTGGATCTAGTAAGAATGCTCAAACTAAACTAATATTTTTGAATCAGCAGTCAATTACCAGTAAACGTACTAACAATCTAACGACCATTACGCCTCTTTTCAGCAGGGGTGGGGAGAGAGGATAGAACGCCATATTCTTGACACACCAATATTGCTTCCGCTACATTCATACATCTTCTAATACATGGTCTTCGGTAATTAAGGCTTTTAACGAGGCCATCCTCCAATACTTGTAATATCTGATCGTGCCGGGTCTTTCGCGGACGCCCTCTATTCCTTTTGCCTTCAACACTCGCCCCATATATTTTTCTAACCATCTTTTCCTCACTCATACGTTCTACATGGCCAAACCATCTCAGCACTTCTTTCTTTATTCTGTCTACCAAACTACAGCCAGCATTACATTACTTCTAATTTGTTCATTCCTCACACTATCGACAACATACGCTAAAAATTGAAATTAAAAATAAATGTATGAGAGTTGAATAACAATTTGGAATAAATGTGAAAACAAATTTAAAAGGCAACTCTCGCAAAAAGGATTATTAGGTTGTTCAAAATATTTAATTTGCTATTAGTACTTGTGATGGCTCCTCTTCTTCGCCTTTCAGCTCGATCCTACTCCTAACTGAGTTTACGCCTTGTTAGAGGCAAACAAGCTATCTATCTACGTCGGGTGAAGGCTCTACGGTTTTTAACGTAGTATTTCCAAACACCCTCGCTTTATTCAAGACCTCCCCAGTTCACGTTGTGTAATTTTTTGTTTCGAACTATAGGGGATGAATTGGTTTTGTGGTAACCCTGACGCAAGCTAAACTTAAATTAAATACTGGGGTATGAAGTTCGTGAATGTTCATGGAAACGCAAACAAAACTACCTAGCTCGTCAATTAAGCCCTACGGTGCAATTGCTAAACATACTATGTTCCGTGGCCCTATATTATTTACCTATCATTCCTACGGACTGAAACCACTGCATCTGGTGTAGCTGCGCTTCCAGAGTGCGCGATCCTCTGCTCCCACGCCCTCTCCGCTCGATCCCCCATTGTCCTACCTGTATGGGATCGACCGCCATCCACTGGAAAGGTTAGTAACGTGCCGTTATCACATGCGCATGCACATATAGAGTACATAGATCCCCTGAAAGCCCTCGAGTCCTTCGTAGCCGCTCCTATGGATGATTCCGTCTTCGACGCCCTCGCTGATTAATAATTTTATCTTCCGCCGTTATCTCGCTGTGCTTATTCCTTACGATCTTTTATATTATAGGCATTATTATTATATTAGGCATTATTAGAGGCATTATTTTTATATCAATTACATTGTTACGTTTATTTACTAGCCGGTCTAAGTTCCGTCACCTGTATCTGGCCCTATGTCTCATTCTAGTGGTACGTTGGGTTCTAGTGGATAAAGGGGGTTGCGGAAGATATGTGCAAATGTATGTGTACGCGGAAAATGTGTTTGCTTTAAATTCGGCCCCTCCATACCCAAAGGCTCATCGGTGACTGATCCCATCTTCCATCTCCCGACACGAGTTCCGGATACGTTGACCTGAGCCTGGATGCGCCTTTTCATGTTGGGCCTCTTCTGTGCAAAGTACCGCACCATCCCTCGCGTCAGTGTCTGGCGTCCGGGCTCAGAGCCAGTTTGCCCCCCGAATTCCAACTCCTCCAGGTTAAACTAAGTTAAACTACGGTATATATACTGAAGCTACTGTAAAGATGGTCCCGGGCCACCTGTCAAGTCAAAAATATGCGAGTGGGGAGGGGGAGTTTCCTAGGCTCCCCAACCCTCGCCTGTGAGCAACTGCAGCCCATTGGCCATTCGCGACACTACAGTGACTGCAACCACCCTCCCAGGTAGTACTTATTATAATCTGATATGCATCAATACGTTCAATCCATTCCAGACGAGGGAAGACATCCGCACGGGTGTTGTGCCACCCGTGAAGAGCCCCCTCATACACTACGTACGAATAGATACATACTAATAAAATATAATATACATACATATACTTACATATACAATACATAAATAAATACTTGTAATGGTTGGTTGCCATGTGGTTTCACGAGGCCATGACCCCTCGTATTAGTAGATGGAAAGGTGGATCTGGACAGTAGGGATATGCCTAGCCCCTGGCCAGGGATGTCGGTGTATTTTCTCCAAATGGTGTACAGCTAGAATCCTGCCATCGGTGATGATGGGATCTGTCTAATTTTCTCCGACTGATGTGTAACTGGAGCCCTGCCATCGCTGATGGAGATGATGTTGTCACTATCGAAACGTCTCCTGACGATATATAGCTGAACCACCGCTAGTGATGATGATGATGATGATGATACTATCGTAACGTCTCCTGACGATATATAGCTGAAACACCGCTAATGATGATGATGATGATAGTATCGAAACGCCTCCTGACTATATATAACTGGAACACTGCTAATGATGATGATGATGATGATACTATTGAAACACCTCCTGACGATATATAACTGGGACACTGCTATGATGATGATGTTGATGATACTATCGAAACGTCTCCTGACGATATATAACTGGGACACCGCTAATGATGATGTTGATGATGATACTATCGAAACGCCTCCTGACTATATACAACTGGGACACTGCTAATGATGGTGATGATGATGATGCTATTGAAACGTCTCCTGACAATATATAACTGGGACACTGCTAATGATGATGATGTTGATGATACTATCGAAACGCCTCCTGTCGATATAAAGCTGAACCACCGCTAGTGATGATGATGGTACTATCGCAACGTCTCCCAACGATATATATCTGAAACACCGCTAATGATGATGATGATACTATCGGAACGCCTCCTGACTATATATGACTGGAACACCGCTAATGAAGATGATGATGATGATACTATTGAAACGTCTCCTGACGATATACAACTGGGACACTGCTAATGATGATGATGATGATGATGCTATCGAAACGCTTCCTGACAATATATAACTGGGACACTGCTAATGATGATGATGATGATGATGATAATGATGATACTATCGTCACGTCTCCTGACTATATATAGCCGAAACACGGCTAATGATGATGATGATACTATCGTAACGTCTCCTGACTATATATAGCTGAAACACCGTTGGTGATGATGATGATACTATCGAAACGCCTCCTGACCATATACAACTGGAACGCGGCGATCGGTGGCGACGACGTAACATAGCGAGTAGTATGTAATCGGAACGCGGCGTTCAGTGACGGTGATGTAATCTGGCGCGTGGTATATAGTTGGGACACGGCATTCGGTGATGATGACGGTGACGATGCTGATCTGACTATCCCCCCCCCCCCCGACGATGCACAGACGTATGAGTACGTAAATAAATAAATATACAAATAAATAAATTGATAAATAAATAAATAAATTGATAAATAAATAAATAAATTAATAAATTAATCAATTAATAAATTAATAAGTAATTAAACAAATGAATAAATAAATAAATATATTATTATTTAATTAATAAATCAGTCAATCAAACAAATAAATGAATAAATAAATATATAATTAATTAACTAATCAATCAATCAATTAAATAAATAAATAGATAAATAAATAATTTATAAATAGATGAATAAATAAATGAATGAATGACTAAATGAAAAAAAAATAATAAACAAATAAATAAATATATATATATGAATAGACAAATAAATACCTAATTAATTAATTAATTATTCAATCACTCAATCAATTAAATAAATAAATAGAAGTAAATAAATAAGTTCGTCGAGCACACGAGCCGCCCGATCCCTGGAAGTTCACACACATGCAGAGAAGGGTTAATTTGGCAAATTAATTCGCCCCTATTATGGTCAGTACGGATTCAACATGCAAACACCTGTGGATAAACATATGTAAAGTTTACGGTACAGGGGTTAGCTTTCACTGTCGGCGCTTCTTCCGTCTCTGTCTGGGGTGTCGAACCCGAGACCATTCTTCTTAATCGTGCGCCACCTTTATATATCGTTATAATCTCAAAACGGAAAGAGGATGACATGACTTACCCATCTGCCGCCGATTATCCATTCCAGTGCATCGTATTTCACCTCACTTTATACCTAAGGATTGCGGACACCTGCCTTGCACGCGCATACGATTCACAGACCCCTAATTAACTATAGTTCGCGACCCAACCTTCGATCCTGCCATTACGCGTTCCTAAGTTTCCGTAGCTGGGGCTTAGTATCCAGCCTCTGTAACCATACGGTGTATATACTGTAACAAATCTGCCTAAGTTATTTTTGATAATTAAATATTTCTTGAGAAGACATCATTATTCATCGGCAGGTCAGCCAAGGCCTGACCCGCGCGCGCCGCTTTCACATTCCATCCCTTTGTATCGGGGCTAGGGGTTGCATCAGCCGGGGACATCTGTTTTTGGCCGATGAGATATTCCAGAAACAATAGAGCTGAGATTTCTCTTTTGCAACTTTGTGACCATTTTTTGTTGAAGGCTGAGAGAAAGCGGCCAAAGTACATGTAACATCCAAAATGCAATGTGTGAGAACAAGACAGCCCTTAGCGAAAAATCACAGCAGCAGGAAAGGGATGCAAATCAAAAATTGGGTATAAAAGGCCTATCAGAACCCCAAAGAATTCAGTGTTGCGGGGGGAGAGCTGC
>JADDOH010006421.1:0-11107 GCA_016648135.1 Agrypnia vestita
TTATATATTCTGGTTGTTTAGGGTCCAAAGAACATAGAAAAAATATTTAAAAAAATAACGTGCCCTTAGTTAACTGTCAAAATAACCCACACGATCGTGACGATCAGGAATAAATTGACATCGTCGCGAACGTGACTTCCAAGGAATATGTTAAAAACTAAAAGGAATTACTTATTTAATCAACTGAGTTTTATTTTTTTATTCAATAACTTAACAATGTTATTAATAGTCTTTATGTATTTGTACTTATTTATCTAAAGTTCAATATGACATCTATCAAAATATACGTACCTACTTACTTAACAAATAAACGACATAGTATAAAGGAACAAATTGAGATCAACAAGTTAAATATATAAATTTGTATAATAAATCAAATGACTAATTATAGTTCTTTGTATGGTAAAACTTAAAGGAATCTTTTCCTCGCGAAAGGCACAAGTAGACGTTGCATTTTATACAGCGAATTTTACTGCGACTGGTGCATGATTCTAGCCTGCAGGAGCGTGGAGCCGATAACTCATCAAAAGTAGGTAGATGATCATAACCGTCGTATCTTTTGGCATCAGAAGGTTTAGGTGGCATATATTTTTTCTTTACTGAAGGCTGCTCATCCTCGGTGTCGCCATCGTGATTCAGTTGCCGGCTACGGGCTGGTGTATTCAACCAAGCATCTGCTACTTCCATTTTAAAATCTAGAAGCGCTAATATTTTATTTCTCGGAAGCTTATTAGCCTTACAATCGATTTGATACTTTCGCCATGCGTTAACCACGGCCAAGTCAAGAAAGTGTATAATTACTTTGAGAGTCCACTTTTTAGTTTTTATAAAAGCCCGATAGTATTCCATCATTTGGTCCAAGACATCCACCCCACCTGTATCGGACAGGTAGAATTATGGTTACAACGGACTATTAATTACTAATTAATTAATAACGAATTATTAATTAATAACGAGTTATTAATTACAACGGACCTGAGTCCCCCTTTCGGGGGACTCAGGTCCGTTGTATGGACCCACCTCGCCTCCAAGCGAATAGTCGGCGCGGGCAGCGAGCCGGCGTTGCGATCCTAGCTGAAGAGGATACTGCACCGACGCGATATGTGACATCTCCGACGGAGGGCGTTGGAAAAGTTTCACGAAGAAATTGCATTTTTGGTCTTATCTTGTAAAGTGTTGAAATATTTGAAATACTTAAGAAAATGAAATATTTATGTTTGATGAAATATTTAATGAAATATCTTAAGAATGAAATATTTAAGAATTAGATAAGACATTTGTAAATGTAATATTGAATAAAATTGATGTTTCGTGGTCTTGATATACAGGGAAAGCTCGCGCGATGGGAATAAAATCATTTTAAATCGCGCGGAGCGCCGCGGACTATCATAGAATGGCCGCTATTTTGATGGAATTTATGTAAATGTCCTGCCTCGAAGAGGCGAGGAAGTAAAAATACATAAGTATTTAAATGTGCCAAATGAGTCCTTTGTGTGATATTGTAAAGTAGAAATTAAAATAAAAAATGTTTGATTGAGAGTAAAATATCTCGCGTGGGCCCCGATAAACTGGCCTGACCGCGCCGCCTGTACGCAGCCCGCGCGGGTAATGGAAAAAACCCGGCGCCATGATGGCGCCGTGCGGCTGAGTGGGGCCACCAGCGAATATTTTTTTAACTCTGATTACGGACGTTACAGACGTCCTAGCGAGCTGAAACATTTTTTATTGTGTTCCTCATGTGAACATCTATGGGAGTGATATGTTTTTGCGTGTCTGAAAGTTAGCTAGTGCGCTTTATTTGTGGTGACACACTTTGTCTGCCTATTACGCAATTAATATCTATCCGACATACTTGAAAATATCACCAAAGGATGCGCTTGGTTGAGATCTATCTAATGGTATAACTTAGAATCTCGTAAAATCATGTTTACTATTTTTAACCGAATTAAATGTAAATTAATTCTTGAAAATGCCGCGGTAAATCGGCATATTTTGTTGAATAACTAGGTAAATTCACTCTTGCGGTTCCAGTAAACGACATCATCCTATGGGCAAGACATAGATTGGTATAGATGATGTGTTAAAATCCCCGGGGGGGTGGCGTTTAATTTGCTATCGATTAAAATATTTAATTTTAATCCGCGAATCGGCACGGGAGGCCGTCATTTTGCGCTCGAAGCGCCCGGTGAGTCGAGCGCGCTGATTGGTCGGCGGCGCGAGTCAGGGGGAAGCTTTCCGCACTGTATAAATACTGCGCCGGGCGGGCGAGAGCCTCATTCTGCTGGGAGCCTCTGCCGAGTACGCCTACTGGAACATTTTATTCTGCGTTTTACTTCACACCCTGCTTGACCCCTGCTTTTCTTCTTTGGATTTGGACTCTGGATTTTCTACTGACTTCTGCATTTGGACTTGGCTACGATTTTGGATTTATTGGACTTGTTTTACCACCTGAGGCGACGACTTGGCACGGATTCTGGACTTGAAGAATTTTCTGCGCTCTACACTCCCGGCCTGCTAGTACATCGGCGGCTTCGGAAGCGAACTCAGCGGACCGCACCTGCTATTTAATTGTTTCCGTGGGGAACACCACCCATGTGGTTGTTATAATTAGTAATTACTCTCGGAGCGGTGATATCCTTGTAGGATTTCGTTTGCTTATCCCATCTTTTTACAAAATCAGTTTGTTCAGCACCAGTACAATTAGAGACAATCAAAACAGATTTGTTGTCTTTCCACTTTACCAATGAAACCGGATCTCTAACAAACTGCTGACTTTTGCCACGAAACATAGCCCTATCCTTCTTAAATTTTACCGCTGCTCTATCGGGGATCCTGTTCATCATTATAGTACGAGTACAGTGCAAGATCCGTCGATTCATCTCCTCTACTAATGGAACCGTCGTAAAATAACGATCGTGGTACACGCAGCTACCAGGTGGAATAGTCTTGATCAAATGCAGAACAACTGATGGGCCAAGACCTAAATTCATATCCCCAATCATGGTTTTGGCGCCTTTATAAATCTCGAAATCGACCATGAGGCCATCGCTAGTAGTAGTGACGAAATTCTTTAGTCCTGTTGGACGTGGTTTATTTTTTACGACTTGCCTCAGAGGACATCGCCCTGTGAAAGGTATCATCTGTTCGTCAATACTAAAATATCCACATACCCTCTCCAACTTATAACAGGTATCCCGAACTCTGTCGATGATAGGTTGCACTTTCCAAAGTGGATTAGGAGGAGAATTGTCGTTTCGTGGTGGCGGCGTATCGGAATCGACAACATGAAGGGAATTTCTCAATTGAAGAAATCGGTCACTACTCATACTGCTTGAAATTAATGGCAGCTTCGTGGACGATCGCCAATACATTGGTAAACGAGGGTATGGGATTACGCCCATAATCAAGTGGACACCAAACAACTTTGCTATTTCTTGTAAAGTAGTTTTAAGCTCTGTTCCTTTTTTGCGAAGGTGGTAAGTATTGGAACAATGAGCAGCAAGTTCAAAAAATTATTCTTGAAAGTAGTCCTGAATATACTGAGTAGGGCTTCTTACCGGGCCCGAGGGTTGGCATGGATAGTTATGTTCCTTGTCATTGAAAATAGTTTGCTTCCATGTAGCAGTACGCCTGGTAGACATGGTTTATCACCGTAAGCAATAACAATAAAAACAATGAACATGTAATGTAAAATGTAAGAAAATAATCAATTAGTGTATATTATAGATATCTCACAGAGACGAAACTGTATTAATTATGGGAAAGTAGGTATAGAAGTCATTTGGGTGTAACAGGACTTATGACCTGTCTTTTTATGGTTGGCTTAAGTGATCACTTTACACAATTGTAACATTCGCCATTTCCACCCATGATAGAATATACCATGCTTATTCATTTTTTGGAAGTTGTATATATGTTCGAATTGCGTGAAAAGCTTTCATATATGAGTTGTAAGCGCCTTTTCCATGCGGCCTGTACAAAGCCATTTTCATTCCCCTAAATCCCCACAGATGTCGCTAATGAGAAAATCTACATTGATTACGGAATATATTTGCTATTGTATATTGCTCACAAATAATATATTGCTCCCAAAATTCCGTAATCAATGTAGATTTTCTCATTAGCGACATCTGTGGGGATTTAGGGGAATGAAAATGGCTTTGTACAGGCCGCATGGAAAAGGCGCTTACAACTCATATATGAAAGCTTTTCACGCAATTTGAACATATATACAACTTCCAAAAAATGAATAAGCATGGTATATTCTATCATGGGTGGAAATGGCGAATGTTACAATTGTGTAAAGTGATCACTTAAGCCAACCATAAAAAGACAGGTCATAAGTCCTGTTACACCCAAATGACTTCTATACCTACTTTCCCATAATTAATACAGTTTCGTCTCTGTGAGATATCTATAATATACACTAATTGATTAATAATGTATCTGTGACATAAATCCAGCACTGTTCTGAAAGATTTGAACAAACTCAAAATATTCTAAGAAAATAATGTACTTACGTGATCGCGCACCCTCGCCAAAATACCCAGCCATCTCTGGTAACGGTCCGCTGGCCACTGGCAGGTTACAACAAGTCGATATTTTGTTTAAGTTAACGGCAAACCTTCGCACGACCATGTGAAGCCGGCTGCACTCACAAAAACGAATCTGCTTCGCGCCAAAAAAATAATTTCTCGATCGTCACGCTCGTATAGAATCGGTTGTAAAGGGTTAAAAGATAATCATGCGTCATTTTGACTCACAGGGATGTTATATTTCAAAATTGGTGACACTTACCTTAGTCACACGTGCACCTCATGAAAGTACCAAGTGAAGAGTGAAATGTCCTTAGCGCATAGCGACAAATTTATAAAGAGGGAGCAAAATTTCGAACACGTTTGCGTCAATTTTACGCAAACCATCTTTACAGGGTTAATAAATTGTATTTATGTATTCTACATCGACGGGGGCATTTAAAAGTATTCCAGTGTGAATCTAAAACATAATGTATTATCTAAATATCCAATATGAAAATATCACGATTAACATACTGGCAAAATTAATTTTGCAGGTTTATTTCGCTACCCATATAAAAGGTTAAGCATGAGATTTTGTTGGCGTTAAGGTACAGATACACATGCTTCTTTAGTGGCATGCTAATGAGCATGCCACTAATAAGCATGCCCTAACAACTGTACACACTTGCTCATTACTGGCATGCTTATTAGTGGCATGCTCATAAATAAGCATGCCCAAAGCTAACAATCAAACACACATGCTTATTAGTGGCATGCTCTTGTCATAGAATAGAGACGCTCTTGTTCAAAATGGAAACTTTGCAAACTGAAATAGAAAATTCAAGTGAACCAATAAATCAAAAAAGTACCCGAGTTTCCATCCGCACATTTTTGATTTTAGTTTATATAATTTTTATTGTAAGATTTGAATCATTCATGCCTATCAATAAAGTTTCGTAAACATTATTTCTCACTATATTATTTTTACACAACGGTGACCGAGTATTCCGCAGACATTCGTGATTCCTACAATAAGTCACGAAAAGTAATGTTTGAGAAGATCGCATCGATAATACTAGCCGCGAAGCCCGCGAATGACATAAGCATGCTCATAAATAAGCAAGTCTGTTCACACATGCTCCAAAGATACCCCTTCTCTATGGTGAATGACAGTGGCATGCTTATAAAACTAGCTTTACGGAGATTTATTTCAAATGCCAAGGAATCAGATGGCGGCTAGGTTCGATTTTTATTGAGGACTAAGTAATCTACCACGAGAATCCTCGTGACAGACATCCATCATAGAATGCCAACCACGAGATATCTCATGGCTATAGTCAATTTGTTAATTGCGGCTTAGAAAAGAGTCAGTCAGATGCGCGCAGTGCCGTGCAGTGAGTAGGATTGAAGCATGACTTTCACATTGACATAATTAATTATTTCTTGCCCGACCTTTTTTTGTTGTTTCGGTGAAAACAGATGTGTGACCACATTCCTGGTTTCGCCGACTTATTTTAAATTAGATTTTAGGCCGTAGATTAAGCTATATAATAATTAGATGATTATTTTAGAATAAGATTTTTTTATGTAAATATCATTTTTATAGCTATGTGTTAGATATAAGTGTTAGGTTAACGCAAGTAGTAAGATCGGGTATTATCCACGGTGTGAATTCACGCGCCAAAGTTTCGGACATATCCGAGGACCGAACGCGGGCGGAGAGCTTTCCACGGGGAGCTTCTTCGGAGGGCGCGGGGAGAAGCTCCCCGTGCAGAGGGAATAACATTGGTTGCCGGCAGCCGCCCGGCCCCTGTCCGTCCCGATCCTTCGAGGAGTGAGTCTCGATCCCCGGCGCCACCTGCTTGGGTGCCCGATATTTTTTTTCCGCGTCTGTCTTGACGCCACGGGCAGCGAAGGAGACGCGGCGAAGAAGGATGGTCACCGAGGCTTGGAGGTGACCGGTTTTCCAGCAAGAGGTTCCAGAGAGAGGCCAGAACCTCCCTATGACGCGGATCCAGCCGCGGCCAGAAGCACCCAGCCGACTGCGGATCCTGCGACCGGATGAGCAAGCGCAAGTGGCACGGAAAGGCCCCTCCGCGCTTGGTCGCGACCCATGTGGCGTGGTAGACGGAAGCCACCCGCGGCGATTACGAACGCGGGTGGCTTCCATGAGAGCCGCGGATATCGAGATGTGTTTTTGTTCAACGAGTGATAGGGCACAATAACTTTGTGAATTCAAACTGCTTGCGTTTAGGTTACGGATTAGTTTTAGGTTAAGGATAATTTTTCTAGTTGGTAAGTCTTAAATAAGAATGTTGTTTTTAATTAAATAAATGTGTAAATATTTAAAATGATTTGTGGTGATGTTTTAAATTTCCCGCTCCCTTCCTTGACACGCATTTTTCATTGATATACAGAGGACACTTAGCGTCGCGGCGATCAAATCACGCTAGATTGATTCGCGGTCATATCAATGTAAGTACATAGATATTTTGCTAAATCAAAATAAAAGATATGTGTGACAGAATAGTAAGATATATTAAAATCTGAATAATGTGATAATAATTGTGATAGGAATTGCGAGACATATTTTAATTTGATTTTCCTTTTGATATATGCTTACTCAAATGTCATGCTTACATGCTCTTACAGCATGCCCCTGCCTACAGTATACTGACCAAACCAGTTGCTCTACTTCCAGGTTCTCTGGGTTAATCTTTAAGGGGCATCAAGTTTTCAAAAATTATTTTTCGTATCCAATTAAGGGACAAATTATATTTTTGCTGCACACTTATATAATTATTTTATTTGTAATGATTTACATTTGCGGGACATTATTAGAAATAGGCCAAACTTTTAGACAATATATATTTTTTTGTTTATTATTATGCCTTGCAGTCATTACATTCAAATAAGCTGTACCAAACTAGAATTTCTAGGCACTAAATCGAAATTAAATATGTACTTACATTGCATGCAATTTTCATCTTGCAATTTTCCTACCGCAATTACATATTATCATTTTATTCACACATCAATTTAATGTTGTATGTCGCCTCCCTAGTCTTACACTATGACAAAAAAAATCATAATGCAGAAATATTGAAAACTTATTAACTAGTCAAAAAATATCACAACTCTCAATGCACTGAACAAAATTTTAAGAAACAAATACAGATTTAAAATACAGTCTTAATTTTTCATAATTCATAATAATATGTGATATTTCAAGTCAATGTTATGTTTAGTTGATGTAGTCTCGAATTTTAATAAATATTTAATTGCAAAGACTCGGACTCGAGATAAGTATAGATCTCTATTCGATGTGTGACTTGTATTCAAGACAACGCTAGAACATACCAAAACATACGTGTTCTAAAGCATTTGAACATTTTTTGTAATATTCTATTAGAGTTTTATGAGCGAAAGTGTCGCCATCTCTCAGTAAAATTATGCAATTTTTTTTTAAACAGTAAAAAGTATTTAATTACGTACTTTTATGATGACTTCGTACATCAGAATTTTAAACAGATGATCTTCGCAATAATTGAAGGGGGTCAAATATGTCCCATCGGCGGTTTACACGGATGTCAAACTTCGGTGGTTCTAATGTTTAAGAAATTTAATCTAATTATTATAGGTTTATGTAGGTATAATAATAATGTACATGCTGAGTTATCTCAAAAAAACTATATTTTTAAATAAAACGAAATTTATGCAGATTGGATAGCAGTAAGAAATATTTTATGTAATAGATATACATATTTTATAAGACATAGAAGTTATTTAGGTACATATATATATTTAATTACAGTCGAACTCGGTTATAACGAACTCGGATATGAGGAGATCCCGGCTACAATGAGAAAAACTGTGAATTCATTTTGATTTGCGCATATTCCCATACAATCGGTCTCGGCTATAAGGAGCGCAATTCCCGGATATACGGAGCAAATTTTAGAAACTCTGCAAACATATTTGCTTGGGTTACAGAAAAAAAGACAAATGCGTACTCATAACAATGAACTTTTTCATTTTGCTTTTAAAGCGGCTCGCACTTAAATAGGGTTCATTTTATGATGTACACAAACTTGTGTCCGAAAATCCCACGTGCGCAGGCAAGTTATAGTTTACTGAAGGTCGAGAATACTGGTCATTATTGGGGGTTTCCAAAATGTTTATGGTGACAGTTTATTTTACGCAGTTTACTATATTAGCATTTAAAAGCCCAATCAGTTAAACGCGAATTGTTCTATCGGAAACATGTTCACTAACAAACGAAAGTGTCTCTAGGTTCGCGAAAAAGTCGAAATTATCGGCGTCAAAAAGTCTGTAAAAAGTTTACACAATCGTCTTCTGCAGTTTCATCGCTTTGGAAAGATAAGGATTTTTTTTTATTTTTTTTATTAAATATTTAAATTTATTTAGCTGCTCTTGAAAATAACATCACACACACAGTCAAAAAAATTTGTGAAAAAAGTGAATCCCGGATATAAGGAGCAAATTTAGTTGGTCCCGTCGCGTTCGTTATAACCGAGTTCGATTGTACTTATGTTATATTTGATCTAAAAAATCTGTTTAAAGAAAAAATATATTGTTTTCTAATAAGAACATTCTGCTTGGCTTTGATATGCTTTATCACGCAATTGGTGCAAAAGCAAAATCTGGTGGGGATCCCCATTGTTTTGCACCGCCCACTCCAAACAAGTGTTATAACTTGAAATCTTCTTTTAATTTAACCTGACAAGGTGTTTGTCTTTCTTTTTCTATAATGCTCTCATTTTCATGGAGCATTCTCATAAACAATTTAATCATCAGTCATTACCTCAGAACATTCCTCCATACTGTTTTGTGTAACACATCGACGGCTCCTACGTATAATATCGTAACCCACAAAATTCAATTTTACAGGAGAAGGATTTGAACACATTTTCATCCGGTATAAATCTAAATATTGCCCAATTTTTTTGAAATTTCGTTTCAATATTTTACTTTATACTGTAGTTTCATAAATAATCACAAAAAAGTCTAAATTATTAAAGGTTTTTGTAGAAATGCACATGCGATATTATACTTCGGAAAAGACGCGACGTAAAATATCGTATAAATGACTTACAACATTTTACTTTGGAAAAGATGCGACGTAAAATAACTAAGTGTTACATACAATAATTTTCTTATGTTATTTTCTCACGCATATTACCGTAAGTGTTACATACGATAATTATCTTACGTTATTTTCCAACGTATGTTATCGTAAGTGTTACATACGATAATTATCTTATGTTATTTTCCAACGTATGTTATCGTAAATGCTACATACGATAAAATTATCTTATGTTATTTTCCAACGCAAATTATCGTAAGTGTTACATACGATAGTATACTTCGTAAAAAATGTGTGATTGTTTGCGATACGATAAAATACGTCCGAAAAAAATGTTATTTATTGCAAAATATTTTTTTTTCTTTCTTAGAAATAAAGATATAATTAAATACATATGAAATACACAAAAAACTGAAAATCGTCAATTTGTGGGTTACGATATTATACGTAGGAGCCGTCGACATGCCTGAACCTCTGGGTTGTTCTTAGATTTTTTATTTCAAAAGGTCGCGGCGAACAAAGCAAGCATGCAAAAGAGATCAAAAATATTCTTTTAGTGTACGTCAAAATGACGTAGATTGGGCCTCGAGGGTTAGCGTCTAGTGTTTTCTATTAGTAGCAGCCATTTTTGTATTTCATTAATTTGGGAAGTCAACAAGTACAGTTGCAACCGAACTTGGATGACGCATGGTATCCGAAAAAATGAGGTTCGGTTTATAGTAGATTAGGATATACTGACTAGGATATAGAGACTATTCTGTACTGACAGCATGTGTTCTGTGATCTTCTTAATAGTATCCACATAAGCTTGGCTAAGGTTTGCATTCTCGCTTTTATTTAGAATACATTTGACCAGTGACAGTGATTAATAATTAAATTCTGGCACAATGTAAAATGCAAGAAGAGGCAAGGTGCCTCAGACATGAGAAAATATGTACAAGAAAAAGAATTGCCACTATAATGCTTTCTTGTGGTGGACAATGCGCCTACTCATCCTCCTAATGGCCGGTTGTTTCAAGTTGGATTAAAGTAAGCGTTCTTTTAAAGCATAGATTTTTACGTTCTCCATCAATCAGATGATCCATTTTCGTAAAAATCTATGCTTTAATCGACCGCTTACTTTGATCGAACTTGAAACAACCGGGCCTAAGTTGCAAGACGAGTTGGTTGGTTGAGTTTGGTTTTATCACAATAAAGTTCCCGAGTTCTAATGTGACTCCTTTAATTCACCTTTTGTTTTATTACATCCAATTCCTTTTCAGTTAAGACTTAGAATTTTCAATGTTTTGTATAGGATTTCGTACATTTTCCATTTTACAGACCCATTTTCAGAGTGCCGATGATGGATGAATCCATTCCACATTGTCTCTAAAGGGAGTATAGTTTTGGCTTATGAACTGCTCGGGTTACAAACAGTTTTACAGAATGAATTAAGTTTATAATCCTAGGTTCCACTATATTTATTCACTTCAATAATATTTAT
>JADDOH010006422.1:0-10482 GCA_016648135.1 Agrypnia vestita
TTTTCTCTCGATATTTCTGACTTATTTTTTGTAAAACGTTGAACTATCATTACAGTAACTTATATCGAATACGAAAAATTCATTCCCTTTAATACAAGTCAAATAAAAAAATAAAAACCCTTCAAAACATTCCAATTGGAATTTTTTCAGAGTTTTTATCATTTTATTTAAGTTGTATTGAAACGAATGAATTTTTCGTAATCGTTATGAGCTACTGTAATGATAGTCCAACGTTTTACAAAAAATAAGTCAGAAATATTGAAAAAAAAAATGTAAGCTTTGATGTCGCGTATCTCCTTAACTATTCATAATAGTCATAATAACTCGAACATTTTCGACTCATAATCAAGGCAGGAATATAGGGCTGCGAGATTATTAATGTTTTCCAAATAGCCCTGTATATAATATTTAAAGTTTAAGATCTGAAATTACATCGATATATTGAGTCGTTCATAATTGAGCTCCGGTAGGATACTTCAAGATTGTTTCTTTCATTTATTATATATTATTATATTATAATAAACTCCAATGAGTTGGCTCCAGCACTCCGATTGGCCACAATGGCGTTCGGGGCACCATTCACCTTATTTCTTTATTGCCCCGCCGTCCCTAGTAGTACATAACTGAAATAAATAGCTTTTTTTTCGCGTACACGATTCATATATGAATTTTAAACCAATATATTCATAATCGCAACACAATACAAAATAATAATAATAATAATATAAAATAAATATTCACACACCGCGCAAAAATTAATTTCGAAACAATGAAAAGAGGGAAAATAAATCACAACAGTTGGCCGGTCAGCTAAGAGGGCCTTTCAACTTTTAATTTCGAGTGTGTCCACCGTGCGCCGTGCGTTAATAATTCAAAAGTGCGTGAGCAGGGGAGGTGTGGGGGCACTCAGACGTCTTTATTCCGCCCCTCGGGGGATGCGGCGGTCAGACCCTCGACGGTCAAGCCGGCAAAGCAGCCCCGGCCGCGTTCTCGGGGAAAAAAAAAACAATATTTGCCCCGGTAATTGGACGCGGCTGCGCGGAAAGCGACCAACCCGCGAAATGATAAAAATTAATTATACAGGTTATTTGGAAAACATTAATAACCTTGCATGGCTGGATACTTGACAGTAAATTGAATTTCCACAAACATATCGATTACATAGTCACCAACGCATCATCTATGCTTGGTTTTGTCATACGCACATGTAAACATTTCAAAAATATCAGTACCCTCAAGACACTTTATTTCTCATACGTTCGTAGTATTTTAGAATATGCATCTCAGGTGTGGAATCCAGGTTATACAGTACACGAAAATAGAATTGAAAGCGTCCAAAACAGATTCCTAAGATACCTAGACCTCCGTTCATTTAGATCTCATATAAGCAATGAAGACTCTGCGAAGTTTTTTAACATGCAGACCCTAACTCGTCGAAGAAACATAGCTGACGCGGTGATGCTATTCAAAATAACACACAATCTAGTTGATAGTCCGGAACTTCTTCAACGAATATCTTACCACATCCCAACTCGCAATAACAGACATTCACCTACTTTTCATCTCCCCTTTTGTAAGACCAACTCAAAACAAAACTCCTTTATGTACATATCCACAAATTCATTTAACACAAACTATCACCACATTGACATTTTCAACGCAACAATAAGAAACATAAAACAAACAATATCTACACTACCGCACCCAAACTAATTTGTACATTATATCTTCCCTTCTACTCCCGTCCCACAGTCCCCTCCACCCTCTCCACTCGCTATTAATGTATGTTAAAGTAAATTTTTAAATTCAGTGGAAAATTTTTAAGATTGTTTTGCTGTTAATTTTTCCCAAAACAAAATAAATAAATAAACACACAAATACACACACTCACACAAACTCACTATTGGACATGTTTTTTCTTATTCTTTTATCGATTGTATATATGTGTTTTCTTGTAATTGGCCCAAAACTCTGTGCATCAATTATTGTTTTTTTTTTCAAGATTGATTAATTATATGGCTGTAAGAAAACCAATAAATGAAAATAAAATAAAATAAAATTCCTGCCTTGATTATGTTGTGAAAATGTTCAAGCAGCTAATAGTTATGAAGATATGCATTTTTTTTTTTTTTTTTAAATTTCTGACTTATTTTTTACGAAACGTTATTACATCAACTTATATCGATTACAAAAATTCATTCGTTTCAATACAAGTTAAATAAAATGATAAAAACCCTGCAGAAATTCCAATCGGAATTGGAAGGTTTTTTATTATTTTATTTGAGTTGTATTACGGGGAATACATTTTTCAAATTAACAAGTTACTGCAATGATTAAAAGTCCAACGTTTTACAAAAAATATATCAGAATTATTAAAAAAAAAATGCATATTTTGATGTCGCATATCTCCATGGCTAACTAGGTCACGGTTGCTAGAACATTTTTTTACTCATAATCAAGGCAGGTTATCAATGTTTTCCAAATAACCCTGTGTACGATTTTGGACAGCTTTCTACGATATAGTTTTTGTAAATTCAGTATTTTTATAAATATATAAAATATATATAAATTAACCCATAAAATGTCCAAGTGTTTTGACTATTTACTGCGGCGTCAAATTTATAAATCATGGGCAAACAAAAATATTAATTGAAAACGTCCATTTGATAATGGACTCATTATGCACCTTTTTAATTTTGCTGTTACAACACGATGATAACTTTGTAGAAAACATCCAAGTGGGTTAAACGTTTTCTACGCCTCGGATAGTACTGTTTGTAGAAAGAATCCAACCTGTATGTAATACGCGTCATATCTTCGTAAATATTTTTTTCTTCTCATAATTACATCAGAAAACCATAAAAATATCTTTACAATGAGCCCTAATGAAAAAATATACAATAAATTAAATATTAGGTTTTTGAAAATTCAAATTTCCTCAATTCCATTTTTTTTGGGTTGGTCGCTTTCTGCATAACTACGTCCAATTGTTACTGGGCGATGCGTAGCGCTGATTGCGTTCTGCCATCGGGTGCGTGTTCTCCGTGTATTTACATACTTAGTAAGTGGGCATTTTTTAGTACAACAATACATTTGACGTTTATTTTTATTCCTTTAAATATAGCCGTATATCCGTGAAAAATTCGCTCGCGTCTTTGCTAAGCCCAAGTATATATTTATAGTATATTTTTGACGGTCCAAGGAGAGGCGGTGGTAGCGATGTGCGTAGGGCGCCGCCTGCCGCTTGCGCGTCCCAGGTTCGCGCCCTACTTCCAGCCGTGTAATTTCGTTTTATTAGCCGTGAATTCGAACGAAATTACGGACGCTACGGACAGACAGACAAACAACGAAATTACATTGTAATGTCTGGGTGTTTTTAAAAAAATCTGTTGGAGAAGACAATCCATAAAAACCGGTGGCCGACAGCTGCGCAGTCATTTTTTTGGCGTTTAAAAACAAACTGACATTATCAACTCGTGTGTGATACCAGTGAAGCGATATATCGGGCGAGTCCCTACCGATAAGTGATTTCAATAACGTGCGACAGTTGAATAGAATATTCCAGCAAGCGACAATTTTTTTTTAAAGACGAGTGATTGATTGCGAACCGGCGCGAATTAAAGAACAGTGTTTAAATTAAGTTCGTATCCAGTGACATTGTGAATTTATTAAAATAATTAATAAATCAATATTCATTTTCATTAATTAAACAACATTGTATTAACCACTTAACTAGTACGTCTACGTCTACCGGATTCGATACCACTGCATCTTCATCAGGACGGACGCAAACTAACCATCCATTACTCATTCAAGCGAACAAATCAATTTTGAACGGGGGCGTGGCTACAGTTATGGTGGGGGTAATTGAGGAGCGGACGCCGAAACGGGGAACATATCAAGCAACGGGCTATTCATAAAATTACATGTAGAATCTCGATACCGTTTTACTTTTTAAACGTGTGACCTGTTCGCAAAAGTTGGTTCGCGAATTAACATTAATTAATCAATTCACGAACTAATTAAAATGAATAATTGTGTCCAACCACAAAGTCTTCAAAAATAAATCAATCGTTAATTTCGAGTTTTATCGTTTGTCTCAATAAAAAAATATATGATAAAACGACCTGAGGAATATTCTTTCATGTACAAATCTGTTCTTATTCTTTGGACAAAGAAAAATATAAAAATCGGACTGGCGAGAGAATAAGTTTTAACGACCTCCCACCACCCCCCAGGGTGCGACTTAGGAGGGGGTAAATCAGCGCGCCTACGGTTTTATATAGGATGGGTACCTAGTATAAACAGGAAAATTTCACATATTACAAATGCCGATGAAATTATATGAAACCAGCTCACCCGGGCTGCTTAGCACGCCTAGATTTTTATTAACTTTTATTTATTTATTTAACGTCCATAAGGGCTTTTACAAAATATACAATATAAAAAAATCACATAAGATTCAAGTACGAGGTTACAGTTACGAGTAAATATCACAAAACACAAATCCGCGGATATATGTCATGATGTACACCAAGATATATATCACGATATTTATGGCTTGATTTTTATTTTTGATATATGTTATGTTTATAGAAGTTATGTTTCGTTTCCATAGAAAAAAGATATGATTCGCCTCTGACAGCTCTAAAATCATAGACAAGAGCAGTACGATATTGAGGTACTTACGGACGGTCAGAAAAGTTTTATAAGACGAGCGTCGGTAACATTTACTAACGAACGGCAATCCGTTCGTTAATTGATAGTTTTGCTATTAATAAGCATGCTCATTAATGGCATGCTCAAAAATCAACCGCCGGTTGATTTATGAGCATGCTAATGTCATTCACCATGAGAAGGGATATCTTTTGAGCATGTTTGCTTATTTGAGCATGCTTGTGTCATTCCGCGACAGATGAAACAAATATGGCGCGTTGGGGAGATGATAAAACAATACTTTTCGTGACTTATTATAGGAATCACGAATGTCTGTGGAATACTCGGTCACCGCTATGTAAAAATAATATAGAAAGAAATAATCTTTATGAAACTTTATTAAAAGACATAAATGGTTCAAATCTTACAATAAAAACTAAAATATTTTGATTTATTGGTTCACTTGAATTTTCTATTTCAGTTTACAGTTTCCATTTTGAACAAGAGTCTCTCTATTCTGTGACAAGAGCATGCCAGTAAATAATGTGTGTTTGATTAAACACAGGAACTGTTTTGATTTATTGGTTCACTTGAATTTACTATTTCAGTTTGCAAAGTTTCAATTTTATTTATTTATTTATTTTATTTTGGGGAAAATTAACAGCAAATCAACAATCTTAATAAATATGAAATAATGGTTTTTAAAATTATGCCAATTACAAATTTTCCACTGAATATAGTGATTTACTTTAACTTACTTTAACAGCGAGTGGAGAGGGTGGAGGGGAATGTGGGACGGGAGTATAAGGGAAGATATAATAATAATATGATTTTGAACTATAGTTCCTCTCTATTCTATGACAAGAGCGTGCCACTAATAAGCATGCGTGTTTGATCGTTAGCTTTGAGCATGCTTAAAATAAGCATGCTAGTAATCAACAAGTGTGTACAGTTGTTATGGCATGCTATTGAGCATGACAGTAATAAGCGTGTGTATCTACACCTTGACGCATATTTGGTATTTGGTTTACAAGACCGGCCCTTAAAGGTGTCACACAAGCGTATGCGAAGCCCGGGACAACCCTTGGAGGCGTCTAGCAGCCGGATACAAAACCTTCCCGTCGACGCTCAATTCGTCACGCGACGGCATGCAACCTTTTTATTATTTTTTTAAATAAAACCCTCGCCAGAACAGTAAACAATTTTTCCGCATATTTCATACGCTATCGCCAGAAAGCGGTCCCAGATAGGGAGGGCTCGTAAATTCTCACCGAGAAAATTTGTACGCGGGGGTGGCGGCCGCCGGAAAGGACCGAAGTCGGCCGGAAATACACGAAAGCAAATCGGGAGGGGGGCGCAAATATCCGGGATTCCAAATTCAAAGTTTGAGACTCGAAGCGGGCAGAGAGGCTGACGGCAGTCCTGGGCCCGAGTAAAAAAGCCGACGTGCGCAGTCATATAAAAATTACATCTCATCGAATAAACAATCCGTTGAATGCATAACGGCTCTTTTTGCGGCGCTGCTGTAAAAAGAGTGAGCACCGAATCTCTCGCTCGCTTTAATCAGCTGGCGCACACATCGATATCGGAGGATGCGTTGGAGAAACGCGTTAAACATTCTGCTTCTTGTTTGGTTATCAACAACTCCAACTGGGATACAAAACAACGACAGTGTACAGTAGCCGGCAAACATCTTGAAATTCTGCGGCGTAGTGGGGGGACGTTTGCGCATCTACCTTTCTACCAACGAGACCCAAATTTCGTCTTCTGCGCATTCCCCCACTTAGCCAAAGAATTTGCATGAAGTTTGCCGGCAACTGTAATAACAGAAGAGTAGTTTTTAGATCTTGTGGTTTAGGAATCTCGCCTCGCGACCCAAGGATCGCGGGTTCGAACCTCAGACCAGCAAGTTGGTCCTATTTACACAGCACGAGCGTTTAGCTCAGTTTGAAAACGAGAAGAATATTGATGTGACGCGTATTTTATTAAAAATTAATAAAAACATTTTTTGCAAATAGATTACAACGTAAATTTATTACATAATTTAAACGTTTTTAACTCTTTTACTAAGTGGCCGCGGTTTACCCCCAGAACGGCGAGCGCGGGGCAGAGTCCCAAGTTAAATAAGTACACATTCGGAGAATACGCCGGATTAGCGGTGTCGTTACTTGTGTATTTTATGTGTTTGTTTTGTTCCGCGGAGCCTCCACAATATCATATCTGGGAACGCGACGCTTGTACATACTGTACATCATGTTTAACTGTAACCGGTTGCGGGTATTTTACACGAACAGTATGTTTTTCCGAAAAACTAGTCTCGACGTCATCAGGAGGACGACCTTTACCCGCGGAGGTAGAGGGCGGACCGATTACTTCTTTCGAGGGCGTAAATTATACGCACTTTGTTGTGGAGTGTTCACTTCTTCTACATATTTCTTTATAGGATCGTAAATAGCATGATTGGTTGCCCCCAGATTATTAGTCTGATCGACTTATATACCCCATCGAGGTCATCAAGACACAGTACATTATTCTATTATGGTGGAAATGTCAGAACTAATGCATTAGCAAACTCTGTAATTCCCAGATAACACTCATTAGGGAATGAACATGCAGAGGCGGCTGACATTTTTGCTGATAGTATAACTGTGTATAGGACAAAGCTGATACAATTGTTTACATCTCATCGAAATGGAGAATAAATTTTTCTGTATTATTTATTATTTAACTTTAACTATTATTACTTGTACCTTTAACTGTATTATTATTTTATCTGTCTTATGTTTTTCTGTATTATTATTATTATTACCTTTTAACTATTATTATTGTAACTTTTAACTGTATTATTATTTTAACTGTCTTATGTTATTTAAAAAATAAATTATTCTGTATATTTGTAAAAGCCCATAAGGGCGTTAAATAAATAAATAAATAAATCGAGGTCGCCAGGTGCAATATGTACTAGTTACGTCGGCGGACTTTACTGCGACGTCTCTCAAGGGTTGAATCAATGTCGGAAGAACAGGGCGCCAAATACTTGGTAGTTAAATACATGTAAGGTAAGTATGCTTTATTTCTTGGAACATCGAATATGCTAGATCGTTTTCTTGATGTCCGTACGTTCGGAGAGCATCCAATGGGGACCAACACTAATAATGTTGGTTACTTTTCTCCCATCACAAGGCTGTGTCGCACATATAATATGTATTGTGCTGGCCCTAACATTGATGCTGATATTCTTGTAGATACCTTACCATCGTTCAAAAATTCACTCACACACAACATCAATTTTCTAAACGATGACCTGAACCTATAGATCCATTAAATCAATTATTTATTAAATACTAATCGCACTACATTCAAACACTAAATATAAAATACACATGTAAAGTATACTTAAATGCAAGAATACATGTTACTAGAGCGGGCCGAAGACACTTGTAATTGGGATAATGGGCATAGTCTTATTAGAGTATCATGTACCTATTATCCTGTTTGTGTCTCAGTCTAGTGTCGCGGCAATACAATGTTATACATACCTGTCTAGATTGGGATAAAGATCTGACATCTCAATATTGCTATTTTCAGAATAGCACAGTACATGTTAATATCACAACAATACAAACATTTTTCAAAACTGTTACTTTTATGGTCTTTATCGATTAATTCCAGTGATAAGTTTTCCGACGCCGACAAGTGAAAAATCTCGGCAAATAATTGCGTTAGTCACCGTCAAAGCCGAAATGTCTAAATTCGTGAGGACAACGTGAAAGTTTGCGCGTCCAGTGACGTAACAGGGCGAGAGCGATAAAAGTTTTGTCAGTGATTGACGTTCAACTTTATAACATTTTTCTCGGATAATCTACCGCGTAACTATCACGTCGACAGCCCCCAGACGGGCGGCAGGGTCTAAACACTCACAAAACACAAATAAAAAAAATATAGCTTCGACTCTGTGAGACTTCTATAATTAATCCTTCTGTGGCGGAACCGGCCCCGGGCGACATCTGCCGTCCGCGGGCGCTGACGTCAACCGACCCGAGCGGAAGAGAAGCGACGGCATTCCAGACCCGGCCGTCCCAGCGCGTGCAGCCCTCGAAACGTATTCCTTACACCGGGAGTGCTAATTCACACATTAACACTATAACTATGTTCCAATATTAAATACCTCATAATGGCCAACATTAGGCCTGAACTATTACAAAAATTCAATGACTTCTCCAGCGAGGAACTTATCAAAGCCATTGCGACCCTCCAAAACAAAACTAAAAGTGCGCAAAAACCAGTAAGATACTTCTTAAACGATGAGCCAACCCCCTCACCATCTGAAACAAAATCTCCAGGACCGTCAAGTCTTACTCAGAATCCAGATTTCCCACCTCTCCCAACGCCAACACTTACGCCAGAATGGCAGAAAGTCCCATTAAAACGACGCAAAACTTCCAACTCTCCTCCCGGCTCTCCTGCAGGCTCAAACACATCCACATCTCAGCAAAACCGTTACCAGTGTCTCTCTGATAATGAGAATAATAATCAGTCATAGAAGTTGACGACAGCATCCAACCTACAGCATCGACCTCTTCAACCACAACACCTATTATTTAAAAACCTAACGTCCCTCCAATTATCATTAGAGGAAATGATAACTGGAGGAAGAACTCCGATTTCTTAAAAAGCTCAGGCATTAAAATTAAAAATGCTAAAATGAACAAACTTGGCGTAAGCATCAATTTCGAAGACATTGACAGCTTCCGCCAAGCCATCAAAATCCTAGAAGAAAACAACACACCATTCCAGTCTTTCTTACCCCAGCAAGATAAAACATTAAATGTAGTCCTTAGAGGAATTCCTATTGATATCGCCGAAGAAGAAATAACCGACGAACTAAAACCAAACTTCCCTATAGTCTCAGTAAGTCGAATGAAGACCGGACCAACACGAGAACCAATGCCATTAGTATTAGTACAATTGAAAAATTCCCCGAAGGCAAGGAAATATTCAATACATCATCCATCTTCCATCTCCGCATTCAAATAGAAAAACTAAAGAAAAAAGACGCCCCGCAACAGTGTCACAGGTGCCTACTATTCTACCACTCTACAGTAATGTGCAGAGCCCCCCCCAGATGCGTAAAACGCGGACTTAACCACCTTATTATGATTGTCCAAGAGTTGAAACCTCCCGACTATGAAAACCGCATGAATCGCTCGCTCCCAAGAAACGTTGAACCGAATGCACGCGAGGTCAACCAAGGATTTTCGGTTACGTTAAGAGTCACCATACGCGTCTTATCAAGGAAGCACTAGAAATCTACAAGCACCCGATAAATATTAACAGAGATGATGGTCTCAAATTAAAAACATCTTGGTTATCCGGCGTTGAAAGTAATCTCGTCGCAGGAGATCCGCAGAGGATAGTGAGGCAAAAGATGATCCATACACACAACACCGTAAGAACATCAGACTTCGACAACTGGTATGCCACGTAGCCATATTATAAAAAACGAGACACCCTGCTTTCGACACGGTATTGCAAGCCGATACTTAACCACAACACGTTTTATACGCATATCTTCAAACTGAGGGACTGGATCGCCAGCCAGCTGCGGACTCTATCGTAAATAAACTAAGCCGAACTACGGTTCCACGTTCTGGGGGCCGGTTGTAACAACTTGGATTATACTACAGTTAAGTGAATAAGTAAATCTCGACTGAGCCGCGATTTTAGGCATCTGTCTAAATTTTTCCACACACAATCCAGGAGACAGTACTCCAGATCAAAATGTTCTCAGGTTTTCACGGCCGTTCAGATTCTTCTGTGTATTTT
>JADDOH010006423.1:0-11999 GCA_016648135.1 Agrypnia vestita
ATACAATAAATAAAAAAAAGGTGGCTGATGAATAAATTCTGATGGTATATTCGGATTCAGCGGACAAAATTACAAAAGAATCAGCGGGGATTCTTCCTGTGACAAAATTTTTGTTTACCCGTGTAATTAATACATTTTTTTTGTCTAATGGTAGGATAATCGCGCAGTACCTAATAATCTGTGTGTTGTGTAATCAGCAAGTATTTTTTTCACAGCACTAGCGCTGTCCTAGTCAAATAACGTTTTTTGGTAGACGCGAGTAAAGCTGTAATCCACAGAAAGAAGATTTTTTTACTAATTCCTTAAAGTTCACGATACCTACTCTTGAATACTCTAGATGAGGGTAAACTGCCACAACATTTAGCTCTAATGTGCTCGAAATAAACATCGTAAGTTTAAGAATATTAAGTGAATCGGAAGGGTAAAAAGTCTAGAAAAACCCTCCTAATATTTTACTCGATATTTAATAATGATTAATACCTATAATAACTTTTAAACTATGAAGGCGCGAATACTTTATCTGCAGTTTCTAGATAGAACAGCTCATCATATGTATATACAGAACTATATTCTGTTGTAAAATTATTGGGGATTGCGAGTTTATTAACTGTTCAAACCCACAAATTAAGGACAAATTTTGTTATAACATTTAGACTTCGATATTATATTAAATCTCAGAAAAACTGAACATAAATTTTTAACGTGATGTTTAAATATCATGATGTGTATCAGGTGTTAAAAATAATTTCTCAACGTTACTTTATTTTGCACGATCTACGACACTGGATCGCGATATCTCAAACTAATATAAAACGAGTCTCCATTTTCAGCATCGGTCATTTCCTGCAATATTATTTTTCATAGTGGTAGTAGGTACTGGAAACTTTTCGATGACTGAAGAACAGAAAAGTTTGCAAAATGAGGAGAAAACAAAAAAGTTTAAAACAATTTACGAGCATTATTCCATAGTAGCATTTTCCTCCGTCATGTCTGGAGCCGTAGACATTAAAAACGCAAAATACTACAACATCGTTTTGTATTTTTACGCATTTTACTTTTTATCGTGTTACGGAATCTTAACTTATAGTATATGCGTCAACGTCTCCACAAATAATATTATCGACGCGATGAAACAATTTACGATTTTCAATCTAATCATTTTATGTACTGTTAAAACATTTTTGAGAATTGTCCATAAGGAAAAGATGACCGAAATTTTGAGTGAAATGGATAAAGATTACGAAGCTGCCAATAAACTAGAAAAAGAGTATCAAACAGTGATGGAGATAACTATTCGAGACAATAAATTCATCGAAAAATTATGGGTGTTCATAAGCCTATCCGTTGCTTTGTGCATTTTATCGAAACCGTTATATGAAATGATGGAAAGTGCACTGACCGAAAATATGTTTACTAGGAAAATGGTATTTGAGGCGACGGTACCGTTTATCGATGAATTAAAGATGACATCACCTATATATGAAATTTTGGCTTTTTACACTTCTTTCCAAATCTATTTTATGGCTAATGTATTCACATCTTACGATCCGCTTTTTCTGATTTCTATAGTACACTCTTGCGCGAATCTGGAGATTGTGAAGTCCTTATTGCGGGATCTGTTCATGCAGGAAGCTGATGGATATGATGCACAGAGGGTCAGATTAAAGATGAAGCGGATTGTAATTTTGCACCAGAAGACCATAAAGTATGAAATTTTTATTTACTATTTATTTATTTATTAAGGAATCTTAATAATATTAATAGTTTTAAACATTTAATGTAAAAGCGTAGCGTAAAAACATTGCATTGACCAATTAAAAAGATTCACAGATGTTAAGAACAATGTTGGATAAAAATATGTGTAAGTTAATTAACAATTAGTACTAAGCAACAAACAATATTAAATCTAACCAATTGAAAGCGACTATTCTGTCGCAGTCATGAAGTTTATATGAAGAAATCAGATAATTAATGAGTGTAGACTGTAACACGGGAATAGGAATGAGGGAAAAGGTGAGGAGGTAGGAGTCAGGGTTGAAATGGAGGAATAGGAAATTAGAGCAGATGGCCAAAGTCGATTAAGTGGTGAAGCTTTAATTACGTAATCATTATTTTGCAATCAAATTGACGGACATAATTTATGTGTTTCCAAAAATGTGAAACGATAATGTAATAAAAATTTTACACATTTATTTTGGGACCTTAATTAAATTGATAAAATAATAATCATTGTTTAACACCACTATGTTTTTATATTGTTACTGACCGGGTTTGGCTACGACCGTTGTTCCATCAGGTCATGCATAATAATCTAAATTTAATAATTTTGTCGTCTGTCTGTCTGTCCGTAAATTCTTAAGTTTCTGGAATCAAAACATTAGATATAATTAGAGTGTGATACGCAATCAGCGAGCGACTAATGTCGCGCGGTCACGCAAGGGTCGTTATTAATTATTAGTATTTCCCGTGATTTTTCACGGGTGTATGACTAGTTAATACTTAATGTAATAGTAATATCTTATTGATATATAATCTTAATAGCATTACAGGAATTGGCATTTGATTCGGTTTGAATACCGAAAACCAATTTGTGTCTATTTTCCTGTTTAAGTAAAATATTTTGTTGTTTCAGATGTTTTGAAGTTATGCAGTGTGTTTATTGGCCATTCATATTCGCGTCATTCTTTATATCAACTGGTTTGATATGTGGGAGTCTGTATATGATGGTTTCGGTACATTTTCATTTTAATACATAAGTAGGTACATTAATATCTGATCGTCAGTCTCAGAACTCTCAAACAAATTATATTTGTTTTGCATTTTTCAGTCATTGGAGGACGGCGTATTTCTGTACGAGATTATGGCGCTCTTTTTAGCGTCGTTTGTTAATCCGTTTGTTTTGAGCATCTATGGACAGAAGCTGGTCGAAAAGGTTAGATGAAACTATTTTTAATTTAAAAAAAAAAATTAATAATTGAAATAATGCTTAACGAACGCGTTACCAGAAAGCATGATGTGACATAGTGCTTTCTATCGGAAGAAAAAAGATCAAAATTGCTTAATGATTTTATTAAATTGAAAACCAGAAATCCAACGATAAAATGCATTACATCAGGATTTAGAGCAAAAGATGTATAAATCTTCCCATTTAAAACAGAAAATCATCAAAATCTGACTTAATGCCTTTTGTTGTATATCCTCGATATTTCCGACTAAGTATGTACATTATTCACGTAGTTACAACATCTTTTTTAAAATTCTTTTTCCGTAATTATATACTACCTGTAAAATATTGTCTATCAGCGTTCTATGCATTTTTCCAAATATCGTAATGTTTTAGTAATCAAATAGTTTGTTTCTATTTATATATCTTTAAACCTACAAAACATTATTTATTACGAATGATTTTAACATGAAAACCAAACATCCTAGACAAAATGCGTTAGATCAGATGTAGAATCTTCCCATTTAAAATATAAAATCATCAAAAACTGACTTGATGCCTTCTATTAGTAAACTCTCAATATTTCCAATTATGTAGACATTACTCGGGTACAAAATTTTTTTTTCCTTAATTTTATACTATTACTGTAATTTAAGTGTAGATTATAGTATTTCAGCGTTATGTGCTTTAAATATTTTATTAATCAAATACTTTTTTTTCTATTTTACCTTTAAACCTGCTAAAAATTATTTAATCATGCACTTTACAATAATATACAATTTGTACGCATTGTTACAGAATTATTAGTGTAGCGATGAGGTAAACCGAGATGGTGTGAATATTGTTCGATTTTAAAAATGAGTAGTAACCGTCTTTTCCTAATTCGGCGAAAAATCCTTCAATAATCCCTTAGCAATCATCGATAATCGATACAATTGAGTCGCTGATATCAATGGCTATGATACATAATTCAGATTTTACAGTAACGAGTTTTGCTATCTTGATATATTTTTGATAATTTTTTTTTTACAAATGGATCATCGATACTGAAAATAATAATAATAAAAACATACAACTTAATTAAAATGTAGGCAGTGATGGACACTGCCTCAGTTATTCGTGAAAACGTCGAACGTTTATTAATACGTAATATTTTGAAATTAATTAAAAAATATATTTCTCATTAAACTACAATTATCTAAAAAATTTGAAATTTTTTTGGCAAAAGGCAGTGAAAAAGCATGCAATTTTTTTTTCTTCCTTTTTTCGCCGTCATTTTGTAATTTTTGCATTTACATTAAAAATTCTACTTCAGTCGATTGCTAGTGATGTATTAAACCTAAAAAAAATTAAGATGGCCCATTGTTGAAATTTTAACACCAACGCAGACCTATCTACTAATCAAATTGTGTCTTTGTAAAAAAAATAATATATATATATATATTTTTTTTTTTAGAGTATTTCAGAGAGTATTTATTAAACCTAATAAACCCTACATCAATATCTTTATTCATAATCTCATAAAAATAGCCTTTTTTCGAGCGCCTAAAGTAGAATCTTGCCTTAATACTTGATCGAGGGTCGTCAGATTCCGCCCGAGATGTCTGAGGGCCCTTATGTTGCCTATAATATTCGCGGTGGTTTTCCAATCATTCCTTTTGAAATTTTGTGCTTTACGTATTCGTTCCAGATTTTTTTCTGGTCTCATTTATCGCGAAATTTTCAAATTCACAGCCTCGTATCAAGTTTTTAGGATATATACGCTTGGAGACCAAAATGAGTTATAACACCCTTCTTCAAAACAGAGCTTGGTTCATATGGATGGGATAATTAATCTCTGGGATATGTAGGCCGGGAGCTGGGTGGACTTGAGTATGCAAAATATGAGGACCGCATTCTGACAATTGATTCAAGTTCAGAAAAGCCTATAAATTAACAATATGAATATTATAATATGAATGAAAATTAACAATATGAATATAAAAACAATATGTTGTCGGAAACCCAGGTGGTCCAATTTTTTTTATACCCCCTCCCTCTACGCAGCAAGTAAATCGATTGAGTACACGCTATTGACACGCTATTTTAATGATTATATTAGTGTCATTCGTTGGGTTTTTTTAATTATTGAAGGTTATAATAGGTTGTCAAATAAAATAAAAATAAAAATTATTAATAAAAAAATCATGAATTGTTCTTAAAAAAATATTTGATGAGAAAAAGCAAATTTAAAGATACATACATGAAAAAATGCAAATAATCACTAATAAATATTTTTGCAATTATTGTTTATACACTTGCACGATGAAATACAAGTTAATTTAGATTTTTTACAATTACAATTTTCGATAATCCGCTGTACATTTACAGGGCTGAACCAAAGACTCTGGCAATGGTCGCTTTGTCATTTATCGTGGGTATAGGTTACCTTTTCTCTCTTCATATCCAAATAAATTATAATCAATTGTCTGAAGCTGAGTTTGATGGCCATTTATCCACAAATATGTTTGTACCGTAGCTCTTAACAAATGTAAATGCGAAGCATCAGATGTGACACGATTTTCATTAAATTTAAATCAAATCCAATTTTTTGTGAAATCAATTTGAATCGGAAGTAATTAATTTTTAAAAGCAGTTAATTAATTTTTAAAAAGAGATAGGTGCCAACTCTTTCATACTTAGATATAAATTTCCCAAACAACCCCTTACAGAACGTAATGCTGGTAAAATACGACAAATATTTTCGCCAAGGGATTGAGCAGCCAATAGCATCCTGAAAAATGTTTCTTATTATAAGAACCGTGGAACCATAGATCAAGACAACCTAAAGCCATGTATTCACTAGGGGACAAATCGCGAAACATTCCGCTCGACATGTCGCATCAAATCTACGCTCATGTTTCGGGGACAATGACGCGGTCATTTGACGTGTACACACCGGGATTCGCATATCTTGTCGCGGAAATGTCATCCGATGAGGTTATGGATGACAGCTGCAGTATCACATTTGGCGAAAACGGGGTTCCGCGCAATTCGAAATGTTTTTTTGGGTCGCAATTTCAAATTAACGAGGTTTTACTGTAGTAAATTGAATATTATTAAAAACAAGGTCCTTTTTGCAAATAATTATTGTTTTCCAGACATCACGGAAATATATCGCCCTATGAGGTTATGATGATAGCCGCGTATCTGTTTATGTTAATGAGTTTATCGAAAAGTAAGAGGAGAAAAAAGAGGAGAATGCGAAATTATTAACTGCAAAGAGAAAGAAGGACGGACATTCTATGCGATCTTCGATCGATACAGCTCGATGAGTTCGAGAACGATTTCGTTTCCCCGCATTGTCATCTTGACAGATACAGCGCATGCGTATTTACTTGTAAACATACCACGTGGTACTGACGCTCCGCGGAATGTTGCAGTGAGTACGCTCGGGTACCGTGCGCATGGCAACGTTGCCACTGCACGTAGAAATGCCGCGCTATGTTGTGCGCGAGGTCGCGGAACAGTGCACGACGTTGCAACGTCACGTAGACTCTATGCCGCGCGTGCTGTTGAGGGACAATTTGTCCCCTAGTGAATACATGGCTTAAGGCTTACTGGTTTATTCCAGAAATAAATACCCTGATGAAAACTATTTATATCAAAGCTGAGAATTATGATACGGGCACATTGAACTCTTACTGCATGAAAGATATGACAAAACATCCTTGAATCTGCTTCTAAGTGGTTCGAATTTAATTCAAGTACCTCAGAAAATGAAGAAACCTATAATTTTAATCATTTTGCTGGATTATCAAACCCTCCACAAATATACATTTCACAGTTTTCCTTTACTTATGCTTATTTAGGAATAGTGGTACAGAGAAATCTACAAATATTAAATGTACCTAATTTGTTTTCAGTACTCAAGGGGAAATGCTTAGAATTTGTTGGAATTTTTGCATGATGGCTTGAAATTATGATATATTTTGATGATTTGGTCTTTACTCCGTAAAGTCGATTGCAGAAATTTTATTGAAATATTATCATATCTATCAAGTACAATATCACTCTTTTTATATTTGGCTCCAAGAAAAGATTCATGATTCTTTGAAAGGATACCACAGCAAAATCACCAAAGGTTTTAAATTTCTTTAATTGAATTTGGTGAACAAGCGCCATGCCATGTACAATATAAATTTTTGGAGCATTTAACTTTGTCGAGACTTGGTAGTACATTGATGGTTATTTTCGATTTCAAGAGTGAGTTCTGATTTCAGAGATTTTCTATAAAATCCTTCTGCATCAAAAAGCTACTTGCAATAGTCTAATATTTCATAAGATGTTAAAAATTTTGTATCAAATTCACGTTGATTAGCCGACATAAATGTTTGTTTAAAATGACTTATGACTATTACATTTTTTTTCTTTTGCATGAGTATTTTCAAAATAGTAAAATGTGTTTCTTTTTATAGGATCGGATAACTTTTTAATTTTCTGCACAAATCGTTTATTTTCGAATACAGTTAATAAAGTCTCTCCATTTTCTACAGTATTAAGTAAACATTGTGAAGAAGATTTATCGGTTACTTATCCGGTGTAAATATTTCGAAGCACGCACCCCCCATCATCTTTGTAAGGAATGCAAGCATTAAATCACTTGATGATATTTTCAATATTCTGGATTGCATCCATTCATGATAGTGATTGATGTCACTTGTGGAGTCCGATTGTAAATCCAGATGTGAACAAAGAGCCTCATGAATGCTGTTTTAAACGGATGAAGAAGCACCCATCTTTGCATCGCGTCTTCATTTTTGGTTATACCAATTAAGCCTCCAGTAACTGCTGAAGATCGATTCTGACACTGCACTGGTGCTAAGTCGGGGCTTCTCGCATTAAATGTACCTTCCTTTCGTTTTATTTTTTAATGATTGGCGAATATTTTTGCTGCTATGTGCTATACCTGGTTCTACAATGGAAGTAGACATATCTGGCTGTTTATGCAATGCTATTTCTCATCGTCTTATTTTTTCTTCGCTTACATAACTCGCCATACAAAATTGATGCCATGAATATTCTAGTGCTACGAACTCTGGATTATGTTGTAACTTTTTACTAACGTCATCTTTTTTCTATCTGCTGCTTTTTTAATACTTATAAATGATTGTGGTTTCGGTTCCTTAACCATGTCACCTGCTTTATCACAAAACAAACACAACTCGTTCGATCCTTTTATTTTCACATTTGTCACTTATAGTGACATTGCTCACGTACCTATTTTAATAAAACATTTATTAATTTATCACTCAAAAATGACAAAACTTAAATTCTACTTTATAAACACGAAAAAATATAGCGTTACTCACAATGGTTTTTATCCTACTGTTGCACAAAAATAATAAACGGCTAGGTACGCTATGCGCTCTGACGCTTTGGGGTGAGCTATTTAATTAGGGTAAAAGGGAAAGACGACAACTAGTTTTTTTTTTATTTGGTGTCTCAGGTATAAGAAACTGTTAACATAATTGCCGGTCCTCATATTTTGCATACTCAAGTACCTCTGGCGCCTGGACTATATCATTTTATTTGTTTTTACCCATTAAATATTTTTTTTAACAACAATTTATGATTTTTAATCAATAATTTCTATTTTAATTTTATTTGACAACCTATTATTACCTTTAATTATTAAAAAAATGACAACTAACGACACTAATATAATCATTACAATAGCGTGTACTCAATCGATTTACTTACTGCGAAGAGGGAGGGCAATCAAATTGGACCAGGTGGGTTTCTGGCAACATTCATATTGTTAATCTATAGGCTTTTCTGAACAAGTACCTCTGGCGCCTGGACTAACGATCCCATTCCCCGTACATGTATCGAATCCAGAGAGTCGAAAATCGTGGATTCACTTTGCGCACGTGCGCAGTTCGTGACGAGCGGCCGCTACGAGTGCCCAAGCAGCACTGGCACAAACTTTCATCCTTTTTCTTTAAAACGACATCAAGATTGCGTTGCTTTGCCATTTTTAATCGAGTAAATGAAGTTACTTAGAAATAAACATTTTCTCATTTGGGCGCAATCGGCTCCCCACATGCGGTACCGATTTTAAAGACGTTTTCACATCAATTGTAACATAACCCACTATTGAAATCAACGGCTTATTCGAGCAACAATCAAAATCCCGGTTTATTTCATCGCAAATAGAGTATAGCGGGTTTGTTAAATTCTAATTATATATAATGATGATGCGATTCCAATATCAAACTGTTGTGTATAGAGTCAGGAGGTGGGGGAAGCGGCCTATTTTTGTGGTTGGGAAAGCTTTCCCGACTGTGCGGTCCGCAAGAGCATTTCTCTCATCATCATGAGGTCGCAGCATCCCTTGCAATTCTCGTCCAAGTTCAGTTACCTGTCCATGTCCTCTTTCTCCTCTGTAAGTATGGAGCAGCTCTAATAATTTCTCTCTCACTTCTAATCAGTTCAACAAACTTAATCACATATGCAGTAGGTTTATACACCCCGTTGGTTCGAACCTAGATAATTCGTATTATCTAGGTTCGAATCAACGAATCAATCTATTAAACAGAATTCGACTCAAAATGTTGATGTCATGTCGACTAACCCAGATAATTCGTATTTAAAAATAATTTTTAGATCAAATTCAAATTCAAAATTCAAATGTTTATTCAATGTTCAATGTTACAAATGTTTACAGTGTTTACAAAATTTAATGAAGCTTTTTTCATTGTTGTTGAGTGTCTTGGCAGCAAGTAAACACTAAATTGATTTGACGCCCTGCCTGCTACACTAGTAATTTACTGTATTATAGCAGACAGTGCTCTTCCAGTAGTATAATGTTCAAGAATATTTATTATTTATATAACATTTGTGAATAAATCTTATTGCCAATTAAAATTAAGTAATAGTAATAATTAAATGTTTACAATTTAATAATGGTGTTACTTAATTATATTATAGACAAAGGAAAAAAATGATCTGAATAGGATATTAATAAAATAAAATAAAATAAAACAATTAAAACTTGCATCATAAATCAATACATTATATGACAAATACCTAATTCGATTTTTTTAAACAAGTTTAAAAAAGTAATAATTCGCGCAGCACTTTAACCCATACGCGGTACCCTTTATGTATTTCGCGGTACCTTGTGGAATCCACTTTATCTATACATAGTATGCATCCCTAATTTGTGGGATTTTAGGCATGCTTTCCTTAATTGGCTACCTGCGCGGATACTTTTAGTTTCGGCTGATTCCTCGTACTTGAATGCGTTTAAAATTGTTTTTGAATTTTTAAAATTTCTCTTTGGTTGTTTTTTTTCTTAAAACCATGTTTGTGTTGTTAAAATGTTTCATTTTCTTTGAAAGACGTTGTTACTGACTTATCTTATTATTTCGACTATTTGTGGATCATTGTAATTTTAATAACTGTCCTGTGTTGTTCTGATTCGGAAAATTTTTTTTTTTAATGTATAACATTCTCTACATATAATACGTTAAAAAGAATACTGCGCCACTTTAAAAATATAAAGGTATTACCAGCTGCGAAATCTATGTATGTTTCATGAGAAGGACTACAGATGCCTCTAGCAAAGTCATTTCAAATATATGGAAGGTTTCAATTTAGAAAATGTATACATTTTGTAGAGGTAAAGCAGTGGCTAAAAATAAGATGTTTTCTGATGATAAATCGATTATATAGGTACGGCCTGGCCTTATAACCGACCGGTTTAGTTAATTGTTAGTTAGTTAAATACGCATAATTGAATATCTGGTTAAGCTTGAAGAAAGCGTAGTGTATTTCGATGTACGTACATGTGTGAGTGTGCGGTCGCGTATGTATGTTTGTGTCCCGGTTGCGGGAGACATATCGACGGCTCCTACGTATAATATCGTAACCCACAAAATTCAATTTTACAGGAGAAGAATTTGAACATATTTTCGTCCGGTATAAATCTAAATATTGCCCAATTTTTTTGAAATTTCGTTTCAATATTTTACTTTATACTGTAGTTTCATAAATAATCACAAAAAAGTCGAAATTATTAAAGGTTTTTGTAGAAATGCACATACGATATTATACTTCGGAAAAGACGCGACGTAAAATATCGTATAAATGACTCACAACATTTAACTTCGAAAAAGACGCGACGTGAAATATCGTATAAATGACTTACAACATTTTACTTCGGAAAATACGCGACGTAAAATAACTTAAGTGTTACATACGATAATTTTGTTATGTTATTTTCTCACGCATATTATCGTAAGTGTTACATACGATAATTATCTTATGTTATTTTCCAACGTATGTTATCGTAAGTGTTACATACGATAAAATTATCTTATGTTATTTTCCAACGCAAATTATCGTGTTAAGTGTTACGTACGATAGTATACTTCGTAAAAAATATGTGATTGTTTGAGATACGATAAAATACGTCCGAAAAAAACTTATTTATTGCAAAATATTTTTTTTCTTCCTTGGAAATAAAGATATAATCAAATACGATATTATACGTAGGAGCCGTCGACATGTAAGGGCGCGATTCCAGATTTTTAACGTCCTGGCCCGTGAGACGGTCGCGGGTGAAACCTATTGTTATAAAACTATTCATTACCAAGGTGGCGAAATGTAAATATTACTATTTTCTACATCAATTGAAGCACTAATCTAGCAATGTATCTTTTCAGATCGTCCAAACATCCTGGTCGTACTTTACCTTGATGCACAGCTCGGGAGACTAAACTGCCCGAATCAAATTGTAAAAATATTTTTTGTTTTTTCTGCTTAATTTGAATATTGACTTACTTACTTCATATTATTCCAAATTTTCAATAGTCTCCTCTTAAATTCCTTGCCCTTAATTTGTCACCACTTTGTTGTAGTGATGGGCCCGCTCTGTACTCACTACTACAATGTAGTACTACACTACATTGAAGTGCACACTTCGCACATTTTGATGTGTAGTGCACACTACAAACTACAAACACCAAAGTTATTGAAAGTATAAACTTCAAATAGTACACTACAAAGT
>JADDOH010006424.1:0-18075 GCA_016648135.1 Agrypnia vestita
ACAGATAGAACGGCCGCCATTACTGCATGGTTTCTTTAGTGCTGCCTGACCAAATTTCTGTATTTAATACGACACCGGTCACCGGACATTCTGTACATTATGTATTGTGTAATAAATTTACACCGTGACAACTTCTGTTACGCGACAGCGACGCCTTCCCTCGCACGCCAAGTTATAGTGGTACGTCTATAATGCGACTTTAATTAGTAGAAAAATTATACTTGTTCATGGTTTACGCCCAATGAAAACATATAATACAGTTTGATTTATATGGTACACAAAAGCTCAAGTGACAGGCGCATGCACGAACAGCCACATAGATTTATTTTGTCTGTCCGTAGAAAATGTTTAAATATCCGCGGCGCAGGAGCAGACCTTATTACGGGGGGCCGTAATTATCCATCCAACCAAAGAACAGATCACGGCTTATCAGGAGATAAGACGAAGTCACTAGCACAGCCAGGTAACCGATCATGATATAACAACTAGAAAAATCGGTAACAACATTCAAATTATGCGCATATCTATTATATTATCAAATATTTTAAAGTTATCATTATGTGCAGCATCAAATGGATAAAAAAAATTAGAATTACTCTTGAGCGAACAAGGAAGCTCATTAAACTTAGACATCTTTTATATTTAAACATTAACATTTTCTCATATCCTTGTGTCACTTTTCACGACACTTTTACAATATGGAATAATCGGGTGGAGTGGAGCATATAAATCTAATTAAATATCTATACAAAAATGTTAAATTCGATTTATATGCTGTTTTAATTATCCCGCTGCAAACTTTTTCAAGGCTTTAATGTTCCAATTGTTGGTGTATTTTACAAAAGAACATCTCTTTACCACATCTACAAACATTATTTTATCCACTAAATCCACTCTTCAGCTTGCATTAGACAGCACTCAAGAAGTAAAGATAATATACACATACCGTTATTGAAAACAACTGCTCAGCTGCACTATGTACATGTACAGGGTATCTAATAGCTAGTTTCAAAAACTTTACTTAAATTCTTGCCTTGATAATGAGTTGAAAATGTTCAAGCAACTATGTAAGCAGTTATGTAGATATGCAATATCAAAGATTGCCTTTTTTTTTTAAATATTTCTGACTCATTTTTTTGTCAAAAGTTGAACTATTATTACATCGATTATGAAAAATTCATTCTCTTCAATTCAACTCAAATAAAATACCAAAAAACTTTGTAAAAAAAATATTTTTTCATTTTATTCGAGTTGTATTAAAGCGACGATTAAAGGACGAAATAATGACGAGGTGACAGCTCTTGGACTCGGGTACAAGATGGGTGATAAAATCATTAATTTGGTGTGTTACGCTGACGATACTATTATACTGACGGAAAACGAAGATGACTTACAAATAATGCTTTACAAGTTCCATCTTCCATCCATCAGCATGCAGGAGGTATAACATGATCATTTCTAAAACTAAGTGTCTTACAATATCTAGACAACCTCGTAGATGTAAGATGCTCGTAGATAAACCCAAGTCGTAGACAATAAACCCATAGAACACGTTATGAAATTTAAGTAGGTACCTTGGGATGGAGATATCTAGCTAGAATACGACCACTATAAATTGGCGTGCGAGAGAGGGCATCCCTGTCGCATAACAGAAGTTGCCAGGGTGTAAATTTATTACACAATACATAATGTACAGAATGTCCAGTGACCGGTTTCGTAGTCTTTAAAAGAAATTTGGTCGGGCAGGACCAAAGAAACCAAGCAGTAATGGGGGCCGTTCTATCTGTCAAACTGTCAGACGGTAATATCGGTTCATTATTTGCTTTTTGAGCTTAGCAAAAGTTTAATACTTCATTGGCAATTGTTCTTGCACCATCCCGGACTGTTTAGGATGTTTTGGACACAATAATTCAGTGTATATTGGTAATCAAGATGTCACAGCTCCCGAGCAAATACAAAATTGTACTGAATGACAGGGCGAGGGCTTACCGCCGGGTGCGGGCGGGCCAGGTTTAATTTCAAAGTCGCCGCACGCCAATTTACGTTGGTCAAGCAATACGGTGATCTGTACAACGAAGTCAAGGAGCAGACAAACAAAAGAGCGGTTATCTCCGAATGCTTAACAGACACTGTATGGGCCAATAAGCATATGCTAGTGAAAATCAAAGTCAGAATATGTAAAACGCGCATAAGACTATCAAGATTTACGGTATCGAAGCAAAAGCAAACACCTTCTCAGAACTACCGAAATGAAGGCTCTTGCATTGCGGGCAAGACCCTCAGAGACAGAGTACCCAACGCGGAAATTCGCAGAACCTGCGACATAGAAGATATTGTGCGATAGAACAGGCAGGGAAGGCGTTTCTGGAGGGACCATGTCGAGATAATGAACCAGACAAGACTTCCCAGAGCCGTGATGCGCGGGATTCACCCAATTTATACCTAAATTTTAGGATCCCAGTGTGGCATAACCCCTTAATCTATTCCCTTTTATTAATACTCCCCATTACTAACTACTTAGATGGCATAAATCACTTCCTAATGGCGAATCACCCAAATAAAAGAAGAAGAAGAAATTTATATTTTGTCAGTCTTTAAATATCTTGCCGCTGACTACGCAGCGCGTTAAATAAGATTCTGACTGTCATCTTCAATACGCCGAGATAAAAGGCGAAGACGTGGGAGACGTGCTGATCTTCCACGTCTGGAAAATGGAGCCCGCAAGTGTTAGGGCCGTTTCATTATTTAAGTATGTTTACAGCGTTAAATTCGAATACAGGCTCAATATACACGAGCGCGACGTAATCTATGACGCACGCTGTCGGGTTTGTTGTTCCAGTAAAAGTCTTCGCGCTGAAGTCAATCTACGTATTCGGTTGATTCATAAGGCAAAAGTATTTTGGAGAGAATTTTTTGTTGACATTTCATCCTCTTAGAATAACAAGATATTCATGTTTATGACGCCGTCTATATATAACTTTGAACACTTCGTCAATTTTGTCGTGACGTATAGGTAATATATAAATTAAGTACCAATATTGCATTAAAAAATGTTATAAATCAGTTTTTTCACACACATTTATCAATGTCTTCATCCAAAGCATCAAAATATTGCATTTAAGCCGACATATTTCCGGAAAACTATGTGTGTACGTGAATAAGTAAGTCCTGTCTATGTTTGAGTCCACTATTATAAAAATCTTTCAATTTCTTTGACGCGTGATTGGTTCATCGCCAATGAGGCGAAGTTTCCACAAAAATGACGCCATAAGAATACAATTGAGAATAAGAAAATAAACCAATTTTAAATTGCAGTCACAGTACATATTAAAACCAATTTTGTTGCTGTTTTGGTGTTGCAATCACCAAAGTTGCTGTTATAAAAATATTATTAAAAATATAAATAGTTAAACAGTAAGTGAAAAGTGTCAATAAATTGTAATGCACACAAAGATTCATGGAACGGCTGAGGCTTGGTGTAAATATAAGAGATTGAATAAGAAACGAATAAATTAGACGTTCCAAAACTGAGGTGGCAATGGGCAGGATATCGCCAGACAGAGTGACACCAGATGGTCGCCACGAATATTAAAGTGAAGGCTCTGAACAAATAAAAAGATTATCCGATGACGAGATGGACCGACGACATTATTATCGATTGCTGGTGGCGCCTGTCAAGACAGAGACGAGTGGAAGAAGATGGAAGAGGCCTGCGGAAAGAAGAAGGCTGAAGAAGAAGAAGAAATAACCATTATGCGTGTATTTAAGCTTGTTCCTATGTACATTTTGCAAGTTTATACAATGCTAGAATTAATTTACATAATACGTCTACTGTACACGTTTTAGAGGTTACTTAAACATAACAAAACATTAATTTATAATTAGAGTAATGTATTACCCGGATGTTGTGCGAAAGGAAAAAATCTGATGATTTTGTCTCGATGCCAACATAAACAGTTTATTTTTTAGACACATGAGTTTAATTTTTTGTTACGTCATTCAGAAAGTTAAAGAAAATGAATTAAAGAGATAATTAAAGAGTAGAGAGAGAGAGAATAAAAGCAGAGAATTAAAGAGTAAAAAGAAGAAAGAGAAAAAAAATGAATTAAAAGAACCATTAGACTAAAATAAATTAATGAATGATTACTTTATATGAAATACCTCGATTCGTATCATTTTTTATAAGACCGTTCGTAAAATGTAAATAGTAAGTTCAGACTAAAATATTAAACGGAAATAAATTAGATGAATCACTTAGAATACATATAGAACCCATATATCGAAAAAATATAGTCACCTGAACCCGCAATCTTTATATTCTCGGTAAACGGCTTATACAATAGAACTATAATGACATTATACAATGCCGTCGGATCCCATGTACATTGTGCTACCTTATTAGTAAGACATCTATTTAATATCGTTGGAATAACGAGTCCTGGAAACATTTTTTTTTAAAAGATGGTTGTTTTCATCTAGAGAACAATGTTCCGAAAATTAGTAACTTAATATATTTGATATAATTAATAAAAATTTACTTTGTTTTCACCACTTATATGTTGAAAGATACTAACAAATTAAAAATCAAAATATATAAATCTAAATATAAAATTTATATATGAGAAATGAACATAATTATTTCGTTGTCTGTCCGTCAGTCAGTCTGTCTGTCTGTACCTTCGTGTAACGTTCGTAATTTCGTTCGAATTCACGGCTTAAAAGACGGCCGGAGATGGGGCTTGAACCATGGGCCACCAAACCCGAACTGCCGATTAACTCATATTGCTACGGCCGCTTCTCTATAGATTGCCAAAAAGATGCTATAAATATATAAAGGGCTTAGCAAAGACGCGAACCAATGTTCCGTCATTTTTGATGGGTTGCAGCTACTAATAATTAAGTATATACTAATACGAAAACAAATTTAAAAGATAACTATTTGTATAAAGAAACTGGTTATTTATAACATTAATTTTTTCTTATTTCCAATTTTTTTTATTTCCAACATTTTCCGATTTTTTCTTATGTTTTTCTTATTTCTTTTCCTTTTTTCTATCCATCCAATCCATATTCTTATTTCCTTTTTTTCTTATTTCCAAAATTTTCTTATTTCCAGAATTATTTATCAAACTGTAATTCTGTTTAATTTGTATGCAAATTTATTTTTTTTAATTTTAATGGGTTCTGAAGCATGTTAATATCTTTCAATATACAGGATTATTTATAAAACATTAATAACCTCGCAGGACTATATTCCTGCCTTGATTATGAGTCGAAAATGTTCAAGCTATTATGACCTAATATCAATAGTTAAGGAGATATGCGACATCAAGTTTGCATTTTTTTTCAAAATTTCTGACTTATTTTTTGTAAAACGTTGGAATATAATTACAGTAACTTATATCGAATATGAAAAATTCATTCCCTTTAATACAAGTCAAATAAAAAAATAAAAACCTTCGAATTCCAACTGTAATGATAGTCCAACGTTTTACAAAAAATAAGTCAGGGATATTGAAAAAAAAATGCAAATTTTGATGTCGCATATCTCCATAACTATTGATATTAGGTCATAATAGCTTGAACATTTTCGACTCATAATCAAGGCAGGAATATAGTCCTGCGAGGTCATTAATGTTTTACAAATAACCCTGTGTAAGTGGTGAAAACAAAGTACATTTTTATCAATTACATGTATTAACAATGTCAGCACAAAATCTTTTCGCTCTTTTTGAAGAAATTAATATATTTAATTCCATTTGAATTAGAATAAAGAATAATTTATGTTGTAACCATTTTCTAGCGATTTAAGATCAATTATAATATTCCAATAAAGCTATATCGGATTTTGAAGTAATAGATCTTAAGTTTTCATAGTGGTTACGTAAAGTACTAAAAAAATCAAGAGAAGAAAATCAAAGTAGATATTCTCATCATCACACCTTTAAAAATGCTTTAATTTTTTTTTATATCCAACAATATTTACTAATGTCAAAAAAATGTAAACAATTATTTATTAACTTTATCCGCTCTTTTCGTGTTAGGCTAAGACAAGGTCATGCGTCTTTTTTTTTAATTTTCATTTACTAATTGTTTATCCGAAATTAAAAATCTGGTAATTTACGAGATATTACAATTTGCTGCAGTAAATCCTTGGCTCAATGTCAAAAAGCATTTCCTCTCCAATAGATTGTATAATGCATTATTTTGAGGTCAGTCAACAAGTTTGTGATTTGGCTAATTTTTGTGCGATCCAAAAATAAGGCGGTACATGTGCATAATATTGGGCCTTTAAATTAATATTCACCTTCATTTATAAATTATAACATTTTTTTAAAGATTTTATCATTATCACACTTCAACACAGTCATTAGACTGTGTTGAATCTAAAAAAATGTATTTTCAATATCCATAAGATTTTTTTAATTTATTGTACTTCTATCTATTGAAACGAATGAATTTTTCGAAAATCGGTCTAAGTTACTGTAATGATAGTTCAACTTTTTGCAAAAAATAAGTCAGGAATATTGAAAAATATATGCAAACTTTGATATTGAATATCTCCATAAATATTGATATTTTTAACTATATTGCTTAACATATTTGGCTCATAACCAAGGCAGAAATCGACCTGTAAAAAATTGTGGACTAGTTCTGCTACACCCTGTATACATTACTTTATGGACATGTGACATGATTTTTTTCAGCAAAATAATTAATATAAAAGTTAAAGATTATCTTTAATTGCTAAAAATTAATTTGAAATCAGTTAAATAAATTTCGAACAATTTATGGATTACAAGAAACTTTTTAATAAATCATATTTTTTCGTGGGTTTTCTAATCCTTTTTACAAAGTAGGCAACTTTTTAACTTAAATAAATTAAAATATTGGATTTTATTCTTTTCAAATGAATACAAGAAAAATAAAAAGCTAATTCAGAATTCCTGATTTCAGCTATTTTATCAAGACAGCATTGTATTGGATCTTCGATCCCAGCGGTACCTTTCAGAGGCGTGTCTATGTTTGTGTGTTCTATGCTCAATGTGTCCAAATATCCTTCTGCTTACATAAATATTGGAATGACGTAAATATGAACCAAACATACTAACATTTTTTTAAAATTATTATTACATAGGTACCTACTTAAAAGTACTTGCTAATTTTATTCTGTTACATTATATTAGAAGATTAAGCGTAAAATAAAACACATTAAAATGGTGGTTATAGATGGTCATGGCATTATTGGAAAGATAATTTTATGCCATCAGTGGTATGATTACGACATCACGATTTTCTAAATAAATTTGCACAATTTTCAAGCGTTGTCCATGGTGAAATGGCAAACCGAAAAACTCCATATATTTAAACACACCTGACATAAAATTGTCTTTTCATTAAAGCCAATAAATACCATGGCCATTAATTACCACGATTATTATGACGTGTTTTATTTCATTTTAAATTCTGCACATCTAAAAAAACACCCTACACTACCAATAAATTTCAATTTAACGTATGAATTTATTTAGTTGAAAACTTTTTAATAAACAATTTTAGTAAATCTCAAACGTAAAAATAAGAAAACAAATCTATTCATCGGGTCAAATTTCAAGCCCGAAATAATCCATAGGCCAATATCCTCACAATTTGAACTAGTTTATTTACGACGGATTTCGTATATTTATATTTTTAATATTACGCATGATATTCTGTTTCTGTTGACAGATTTTACTGTAGTGAATTTCAATGCCGGCGAAAGTTTCGTTTAATATTTTTTATTTTTTTATTATTTATTTCTCATTGATGATTTAAAAGATTAGATTTTTTTAATTTAAGTGTATGTTATTCAATTTGACAATTTTAATTAATTTAATGCAAATAAAAATCCATCTATAGCAAAAATTTAGTCGTCGCCAGGATTCAAATCAGGAAATTTAGATTACCGGTAAAGAACCTTAACCGATTAGCTATACGGTATATAAGTTAGAAAAATTATTTAAGGTGGGTACATATATGTTTGCTAAGTGAAGCATCTATTTATTTCCATTTTTTTTTTAATTTTTTTTTTTTAAAATAGAGATGCGAACACGGAATTCGTGTCACATCAATATTCTTACTATTTTCAAATTAAGCTAAACGCTTGTGCTATGAAAATAGGACTAACTTGCTTGTCTGGAGTGAGATTCGAACCTGCGACCTTTGGATCACGAGGCGAGAGTCCTAACCACAAGACCAACAAGCTACTCTATTTCCATTGGAAGTACATTTTTGTTCAGTTACGACTTTTTGAACATAGTACCATGATAATTGAAAAATATAGTAATCACCAATTAATATATATATATATATTAATATGAATTAATTTTCACTGTTTTGTAAAATCAGAACTACATAAATACAAATCTTATTTCATTAAAAATTAACTCAAGAATGCACTCTAGGGCTATCAACATTTTTTTTTAATTTTAGATTTAAATTAAAATAAAACTATTATTCATGAATATAATATAATAAATACTTACTTTTTGGATAAATCGAATAAAAAAATGTGATTTCATTAAAAATATATACCTATTTATGTTTTGGGATATGATTATGTTTGAACATTTAAAACACGAGTATAAATTTTGTAGCAAAATATTGAAGCGTTCATTAATTTCTTTTATAAGGAACTCACCATCTTTAACTATAAAGTTAAAATACTTACATGAGCATTTTCCCAAACATAACAAAGAAAATAACCCCTTCTAAATCGGATGCGATCACACACAAAGAAATGCAATCGTTTTTTCAATCTATTTGATGTTTCTCCGTTTTAATAAAAAAATATACTTACGATATGTTTTCAAAAATCTGAAATTATATATGTAGGTACATGCATACAAAAGGCGGGTAAAATTGTTTATCTTTAATCTGTCATATTTAGATACAATATTTACAATATTATGGCATAGTTTAATACAGTGGGATATGACGTCGCATAATTTTCTTCAAAATGTTGGCATCAGCACTGGCGACCTCCAAATATGACCAGACGTAACACCTATAATTCATCACGCCTAATTTTACTTGTCCTCAGTATATTATATTGTTCTCGAAATAAATTTCGGCTTTGCAAAGCTTCTTGCTTCAGAAAAGTAGACGTACCAACCTACGTAGAAAAGAAGAAAAGTTTGACGTAAGAATATAGCTTGAAACTTCAATAAAAACATTAATAAGTTTTGCTCATTTATGCTTTGAAATATTATCAAGAATTTAATATGCAATGTTGCATGCCGCTTTAAAACTTTAAAACCGTTACCCGCGTAAATATTTCAGTTTGAAATAATCTCCGCGCTGTGCTGGCCTCGTTACATGGTTCTTATTTCGTATCCGACATGACGCTAAACAAAACCGAAATATGCGTGGAATGCAACTCATCGAAACTTAACTACCGTTTCTGCGGGCAGTCAAGTACCTACCTAAAATCCATAATATTTTTAAGTACATTTCGAGCTTCGGACATTATTTTAATGTTATACTCGTCCGGTGCATCTTTTGTACATAATCGCACTTTTAGATATATTTAATTAGCAGTTTCACCGGTTGACTATGGATGCTATTTTCGTCGTTATTACAGGTGGAATTTCAAATGCGAATGACTCAAACACTGAATTTCGCGTGGTATGTTTTCTTCGAAACGGCTATTAATACAGATATGCTTCATATTTGTAATATTTATAACTAGAACGTGCCTAAGTACCTACTATAGAATATTATTTCTAATGGTCCTGTCCATGTGTTGACATTTTAATATGGAAATAAACTCAGAGATCAGTTTGTTATTGGTAGGAAGCGACAAAACTAGAAACGTATACACGATGTTGGATTTGACGGCGAAACTTGACATATATATATATACAATTATATATTCAGAAAGTTAGATAGAAAGCATTCAATTACAAACGATTATTCCATTTCAATTGTTGCTGTGGAGATGCACTGCCCAAGTAACAAGCGGAACGTCAATGGTTACTGGACTAACATTTTTTGACGTCTGACGTACAACATGCGCATATCCCCGTCATAGTGTGTGTGTAAAGCAGAGAATTGTTCCCAAAGAATCGCCGTATGTCAGAAATTATCTCAGATACTCAAGAGACTCAAAAATCTCATCCGTAGTTACGGTCACAGCTCCTATGAAGAATTTAATGGAAGAAGAAGGAGGGAGTTGTGTTGGAAGGCATACCTTATGGCATAAGGGGGAGTATGATTCACAAAACCATGAGAATCGTGACCAACAGGAGAAAATCTGGAAAAGGAAAAAGAAAAGGAAATTTTACGAAAAGAAAAAATTGTAAAGATAAAGGAGTGGGTGGCATAGAAAACTAATCAGGTGAAGCCAGAGGGTGGCATTAAAATTGCCATCACACAACCTACTTATATACTATAGACACGTATATATTATTTAAAATTTAGGAATAATTTTTGTCTCAGTAACTACATTTATAGTCACAATGTAAGTATTATTTCAAGTCAGTGAAAGTATTAACATTGTTTACTTTTGAAACATGTTTTCAATCTAAAAATAATAAAGACATCACACCGTTATCAAAATCTTTAATACGAATACTGAAATTTGAAAAATAAAAACAGTTTCCAACAAAATTACATAAATTCAAAAGAAACGTAGGTTTTTCTAAGACAATGCTACAAAAACAAGTTAATGTAACTCATTTCTGGGAGCCGTTGGACCAAAATATACACTGGCCGTGAAAACTCAGGTTATCAATACATCTGACAAGCGTCACGGCGCACGCAGTTTAATATTAACATAAAATTATATATAAAAAACAGGAGAGAATGGATGTGCGAAAATCTCCCCGTCCCGCGCTTTTCGGAGACCGTCGATACAGCAGCGCCCACATTTCCCCGACGCTGTGCCAAGTTGGCGGGAATCCATTTAAGGACCCCATCTCGTGTTGCCCGCCAGACGCCATTTGCAAAATCACCGGCGCGCACGGCGGTCTGCAGAGAGCGAGAATCTCGATTGATCTCCGATCGGCGGTAACCTTCGCCCAAACTTGTGTCGATTAACAATGACTTGGATTACACAAAGCTTGAGCCACTCTAAATAATTTCTCTTGGGAAAATCCTCTCTGTTTACTGAAACATGTTCAAATAAAATATATGCTTAATATTCTAGTGATGAAAAAATGTTCATGGTTCCTTGTGAACATTATGTTATCATGAGAGTGTTGTCAACAAATTGTGTCAAAGATGTGGATAAGCCCATTGATAGCAGTTGAAATTACTTTGATTTTTCTCTGTGATTTACGAATACTGCGAATTTTTTTTTAAGGAGGGCTAATGAAATGTTGTCTTAAACCTCCCATTATTTATTTTATTCATTTCTCTTTAACATTTAAAAAATTGTAGTTTTGCAAAAAAAGTTTATTAAAGATTACTAGAAAAAATAATTCAAAAGCGTATCAAACGTTATTTATTAAAGAAACAGACAATCGTGTTGGGCGGGCCAAGATTTTTCCACTGGTCAAGTACCTACCCGCTTTTTAAAGTTGGCCGTTCGATTTCTTTATATATTTACAATCTACGTTAGTCATCTTTCGTAGCACAGTATGTGAGAAGTTTTCACGCATTCGTTAAGTTATTTTATTTTCGATTGCATCTCCAATGTCCTCCTTATAAAAGAAATCTCTCGAGACTGATTCAGGTATCGAGATATCTTTATTTTCCTTTAAAAACATGAATAAATTGTTACCCAAATTTCAAGAAAGAATGTGATATTGCAAGATGTTTTATTTTTTGATTGTGTGCAGGTATTGGTACGGAAAATACGTACACTAAATGTCAATTAAAAGGTACATAACAGGGGAGTGAAATACTAGAAAATAAAATATAATGTTATCTACCTATGCCTACACAAATAAATACGAACAATTAATCCGAATTTATACAAAAATTTATCTGGCTTTATTTGATTTAAAATATACTTATGAAATAATTAAAATAAATATTTTCCTTTTATCATAATTGAGGCGTACCAGTAAATCTTAAGCGACAAAACTATAGTATTTAAGGCAGTTTACGGGTAATATTACTATCTGTTAATATTGTGGTATTTTGTCAAATGAGTTGGTTTATTGGCATCAATTCTAATTATACAATTCCCAAATATATTACACTTTGACAATTAAGTTCACTACTTCAGCAGTTTTGACATTATCCTTGACTTCTTGAAGGAATTTTGATTCAGTGTGGTTAATATTAATTCAGTGGAGAACACTATCCATATAATGATTATTTCCTAAATATATATAGGTAACACTGATAAAAAATCATTTTTAAATTGTTCTACATTAATAATTATGTAGATTCATCTTTCGGCGACACAAACATTTAAAACCTTTCTGGTGTGCCCGAATATTAAAAACGAAAGACACAATTTTTATGTCACATTTGACAGTTCTAATTTGTTTTATTCTGTTTCAATACCATAAGTTCGAGAGGTCAATATACTTGCCAGTAGAAAAAATAATCTAGATATATATAAAAATAATCTAGATTTGATGAAAAGAAATCCTACTTTTTCACAGTGGCAAAAAATGTTGGATCTTTCTATAATATCGTGGATCGTGGCAATTCTACAACAATAAAATAATAACCTATTGTTCCTTATAAGATAGCACATGTTTCTCATTTATTTATAATGAATTTTAAAATATTCAAATCGTGAAAATAATCAAATGAAGACTATTACAAAGAAATTTCCATCTTGGAGATCAGTAATAAATTGAAATATTATATTAATTTGAAGAATTTTAAAGTGCGCTTTTAAATAATTTAGTTACAGTCCGTTATATTTTCATAATCATAAATAATTCATAATATACCTACGTGACACTGGCGACATATTTTTGTCAGCAAACTTGACATTTAAAATGCAAGGAATGAATAGCTATTACTGCCAATAATTTGTTTCTGCACCATGAGCAGAAAATTGGCACATTGTATTCAAATATGTATTTTAAATGGACATGAGCTGTGCTTGTTAACACGCTTTCAGAATGTAAGTTGTTAACAGATGTGAGGTAAACTTCAGGACCGGACGGGCAAATGACATCAGGCCCGTATTTTTTTAAAGATGAGATTTCACCGCGCTTTCCACCGATTTTTTTGCACTTTAAACACATTAAAATAACTCCCCAAACATCTCAGAAAGATTTATGACATTTCATTAATAATTAAACGAGTCGTTTCCAAGAAATTACAGTGCGCGTATCTTGACCCTGGACTTAGGGTTGTCAACCGCACTCTAAAATAGAGTATTGTACTTTATATCATGTAGGCGTACTCTATAATCTATAACACTAATAGAGGACGCCAAAATACTCTTTTTTGCACAACGTTTACTATACTAGTGCCAGTCACGCATATATGATGCATACCTATTATCGTACCAAAAAAGTCGACTTTTAATATGCTGGTATTCCCAAGTTGGGAATCCCTACCCCCAAGCCACACTCGGACGTTTCTGAACGCAGCCACTAATGTCAATCTGTGATGTCAATGTCACAAGTTGTTTTGAGGTTACGTTTATTTTGTCGCAAGAAATATTTAGAGTCGGACAATTCTTTTGAAAACAATGAAAAATTGTTATGTGCTGCAAAAAGTAGCAAAAAATACATTTTCAAAAATTTTAAATAAATGATACTCTCTTTTATAAGTCCGTACTCTTTATTTACCTCCTTTGAAATCAGATAAACTCTATTTCAGACTATTTCTTCTAATAAAAATTGGCAACCGTACCTGGACTATAATAATTATTGCCACTTACGTCAGCATGTATCCATGTACTCGTATTTGGGACTTAGTTTCAAAGTATTTTAGGAATTCGGTACCTAATAATTAATGTTATTTATTTATAAAATTTAATGAAATTATTAAATTTAATGAGATTATTTGTAAATAAAAAGTATTTCCTGAGTATTAGAGGTATTATATTATAAATCATTTTATTGTTTCGACTACCAAATATCTCTCGGGTCTGTTACAGCAAAGATTTTTCCTAATTCTAGTACCTACATAGGTATTTTCTTATTCAGTAATTTCAGTATTATGCAATAACGTTCTTTTACACATTGAATTTCAGCTTTATATTAGTTAGTAGCATTTACGTCCTTACGGTATATAAGTCAAAACATTATATATGTAATTATCTTCTATAAAGAATTTTATGTTTTATTTTTTTTAATAAAATATATTGGAAATTTTTTTGACAATATTTTTGGTAAATGTATAAGTGTTCACGAAAAATTCACCTTGATACAGAGAATTTATATATATTTCGGCCGCGAGTTAAGGCTGTGAAAACAGCCATCTAGCGTAGCTTAACGTCTTAGTAACGTTGGTGAGTGACATTGGACATGGAGAATTAAATAAATATATTTCCAATTAAGTCAATACCATGGCCATTTTTTGTGTTTTTACCACGATTTTTATTTTATTTTTTCATTTTAAAACTCTATACCTCTAAAAAAACACCATACAGATATTTGTACATATAAGTACTTTGTTATCATTTTATTTAACAAACTTTTGCTGCTATCGAAGCCAATAATTGATGATAATTAAATGTTATCCAGGATTAATTTAAAAAACAAATGTTAATTTAGACGTATTAAAATTATATGTGTAATTGATCGATTTACACACAATTGTTACATATTTTTTATAAAAAATAATCCGCATACTTTTTGAATATAATATCGTACCGGTGGATGCACTGACTAGACGTCGAAATCAGTCCACTGGCGCCGCGCCGGCACGCGGAGCATAGTTGCTGCAACTTCCAAGTCATATCTTCGAATCCAGTTGTAGTGGCTTCGGCAGCGTCGGGATATTTCTGTTGTGGAATTGGAAATTGGCGCTGGTCTAAATCGAGTGGAAGTCGGCACTCTGTGACCCGCTTTCGCGTGCCCCCGTTGCGCTGGACATCCTTGGGAACTCTTCGTTTTTCATCACACGGCGGACGTTAATGGGTCAATGGGATTATTCGGATGTAAACAAGGCGGCGATGTGATAATTCACAACACTTCTGAAAAACTTTCTGACAAGTTTATGTAAAAGGTATCAGTTACGAAATATCTAGCTGCGCGTATATTTTAGGATTACGAACCGTGTTTTTAATGAAATGCATCATCTTTCAAAAAATATTTTTTCTCATTATTTTCTCTTACATTTTGAAGTTTTTAGGATTATTTAAGTAAGCATTTATTAAAAAAAATCGTCCAAGTACTCATGCACGCGCGGTGAAAGAAGAAAAAATAAAGATAAAATTATATATTAATGACACTCAAAATATTGAGTTGTAAAAATCTACACTGATCATCGTCGATCATTTCATCGAGTTTCATGAAAACAATTAAAACTCATACTTACAGAAAGTAACCTCGAATATTTAAAATAATTGGGGCAAACAAAAACCATCTTAAATTGATGGTTCGCGTCTTACATAAGCCCAGCTCTTAATTTGTAACATATAAAGTATATTTTTGACGGACCTTATTCCGTCAGAACCGGTGGTGGCTATATCACTACTTGCCGCGTTGCTGTCCGCGTGGCCGAGTCTTTCTCCAGTGTGTAATTTCGTTTTTTTAGCCATGAATTCGAACGAAATTATTGTATTTAAAAATTACTGAAACTATAATTTCAAGTGCGTTTCGTGGTCTCGCATTTTCGCTACATGCCCCGCTACATGTTTCCCGCTACACGCATTCCCGCTGCAGTGCGCTCGCTGCGTGTGCAAAAAGTTAACCGCTATAAGAATATAACTTCAAAAATCAAAAAAAAAAAATTTTTGAAGCTAGTGTGGTAGGTGTTTTTTTAAACGACCTTCATTATAATTATACGTTTTCTCTAAACTTCCTTTTCGAACGATATCTCAAAAATTATTCGGCCGATTTTTTTTTAATTTTTCACATCTTACAAATAATATTATCTACGATGTAGATTTTTTTGATAAAGTACGCCGTTTGCTTATTATGAATTATAATCTAACTATAATTTAAACTATCTGAAACTATATATATATAAACATTATATAAAATTCATACTTTATATAAAATTCATGATCTCATACAAAAAATATTTTTTCATCTGATATAAAAAATATTTTTTTCGATATGTTATATTAGGTCCTTACATATGAAATTGGCGTTTAGTATGGGAGGAACATAAAGCCGATTTTTTTTTACTATAATATATTTATTTAATCAAAGTATGTACCATTGCTATCTATGCACTTTTGCCATCTCATAGGTAGTTCATCGATCCCTTTACTAAAAAACCATTCGGACGGGAATCAATAAAATCTTTGAAGGCGGTTTGGACTGCCCCATCGGAGTTGAATTTTTTCCTTTGCAAGAAGTTATCCAAATTTCGAAAAAAATGGTAATCTGTTGGGGCAAGGTCCGGAGAGTACGGTGGATGTCTTAGACATTCCAATTGAAGCTCCTCTAATTTGGTAGCCGTCTGTTGTGCAGTGTGTGGTCTAGCGTTATCATGAAGCAGCAGTGGCCTAGAGCGATTAACCAGCCTCGGTTGTTTAGCAGCTAGCTTTTCCATCATGGTTTGCAGTTGCTGACAATAGACATTTGCCGTAATCGTCTGGCCAGATTTAAGAAAGCTGTAGTGAACGACACCAGCACTAGTCCACCAAACGCTCACAAGTAACTTTTTTGGAGTCAATTTTCGCTTGGGGCATGGTTTGGCTGGTTCGGCAGGGTTCAGCCATTGCGATGAGCGCTTCCGATTATCGTACAGGATCCACTTTTCAACACAGGTAATGATTCGATTTAAAATCCCTTCCTTATTGTGCCGGTTGAGTAATGCAACGCAGCAGTCAACGCGCGTTTGTTGATTTGCTTCACTCAATTCGTGAGGTACCCACCTTTCAAGCTTTTTCACCTTACCAATTTGCTTCAAGTGGATTAAAACAGTTTTATCACTAACACCGCAGCCTGCAGCTAACTCGGATGTGGTTTGCGATGGATCCGCGTCCACAATAGCCTTCAATTCTTCAGTATCAACTTTGGTCTCCGGCCGTCCACGGGGCTTGTTCTGCAGGTCGAAATTTCCAGAACGAAAACGTTGGAACCAAAAACGCACTGTGTTTTCTTTTGCGGCACCGTCGCCATACACATCATTAATCCTTCGAGCCGTGTCTGCAGCACTGGTGCCACGGTGGAACTCGTATTCGTAAATAACGCGATATTTCAAGTTTTTCATTTTGTAAACTGAGTGACGCAAAGAAAAAAACAATTGAGGAAAAAACAAATGAATTATAATTTTCAAAACACAAATACATGAGTAAATAGCTGTATAAATTTGGATTTGGAATTCCTAACCAAAGAGAAGATATTTGAGATCAAATTTGCCAGTACGGCAAAACGCCAATTTCGTATGTAAGGACCTAATATCATGCGCATTACATCAATTAATAAATAAATGATTCACTTTTACATTTCACTCAATCCCTGGCGACATGATTATCTTCACCAGCCGCGTCACCGAGAAGGACCTCTGCGGGACAGCACATAAGTCCACCATTCTGAAAATTGTTTATATTTTTTTATGCAAAATATTAACCAATGTATGCCGTAAACAATGATTATAAAATTAATTTTGTATGTTCGATAGTTACGTTAAAAAAATATTGAATTGAAGGCCGGCGCCACACTGCTCGAATCTACCGCCGCGTGTTTTCCGTCATGTCAAATCAGCAAATGGATCGACCGATCATCCGCGTAGCGTGTTTGATAAGCGCGTTTTGTGTGGAAAGAAATGTAGCGGCGTCTCGCGACCGAAGAGACGCGACGGAATATTCGCGTAGTGTGGCGCCGGCCTAAATGTATTTTTGATGCCTCAAGGTGTCATTCCGTAATGATTTTTTATGTATTTCGATGATTAATATTTAATGATGCGCTCCGCCCCAAAAAAATCAGCAACTAATAACTAGTAACATAAATAAATATCTGACGAAATGGTCACATCACACTTGTAACCATGATG